>NESQ01000235.1:0-149553 GCA_003070745.1 Tuber borchii
TCCTTTGTGAATCCCGGCCAGGTATTTCTCTGCCGCACAAAAAGGTCTTATGTTTCAGTCAGCGATTAGCCGTCTTGGTCTTCCGCCCAAGATTCAGACGCTCTTACCTCTAACTACATCATGCTTGAACTGAGCTGGGGTCTTAAATATCCCGGTTTGCCATGCCCACAGTACATGGCACAGCATTGCACATGTCAGGCAGATTATATTACCATTGATTAGCTTCAAAAATCCCCAGTCCAGCATCCCTTACATTTTTACCACATCAAAATACTTGTCATATATCGTGTCGGCAATCTGAGGCGCAAGGAACCTGAACGTCAAGTTCTATACCCAGCTCAGTGAGTGACTATATCCACGTCATAAACAACTTAAGACGAACCTCATATCCATTTGGCGAGGACATGAACCTGTCTCCTTCTAGGAGGTACTCAATCCTTCGTGCCATAGCCGTAGGGTCTTTCGGAAGACTATACAACCCTTTGATATTGGTCCTGATATGGAACAAGAACTGCCCTCTGACTGCCATGTGTTTACCACGAAGCTTTAGTTGTTAATACCTGCACTGTATCATGGCTGTATAAGTGAACTTACTAGCTTCAAACTCTCCTCCGACGGATCTATATACCCCGCATCGGATATCGTATCCTGCGTCTTGCTCCAAACCGTGAACACCTGCAACGTCAAACCAACGGCGTTCGGGAGTGGGTCATCAAGAAGGGTGTACCTAAGCATCAGGGCCATCGCCTTTCCTAATATGGCACCTTCTGCCCCTATCACTGTGTTTCGCCGCAAGTCCATCGCAGGCCCGGTTCGCCCGTGACTTGTTGTACCCGGTTCACTTGGTGGACTCGAGTTACTAATGCCAGAGGTGGTAATACTATGGGTTGCGACTAGGGACAAATATCGTTGTGCATTAGAAGAAGGGAACGTCGGTGGACTGTAGACTCTGCCACGTATTATGCCCCCCTGAGCAAGTGGCGTGCGCCTAACAAATGATAATTTTTGCGATCCGGAAGTGCTTGAAATTGGCACAGTTATCGGGCCACGTTTTCCTTGTTGGCCAGCTGCCTGTGAGCCATGACGCCGTGCCGATGTTATACCTTCTTCAATATCAAGCACTTCTGTATCAGGTTCAGTATGTGATTCGGCTTCTTCAGCGTGGCCTAGGTTTTGGTATACATCGCGGCTATCGTCGCTTCAATGAACTGTTTCCAAATGCTCTTGTCCATCGAGCTCCGTTTCGGGTTCGATATATCAGCAAAAGTTCACATTTGACCCCCATACCTCATGAGAGATAGGGGGTATGGGGGGCCAAATTATAAAACTCAGGTTGTTGTATCTCTCGTCCATGCCCCATAACTCCGGAATAAATCTGGGGTTACAGGGCACTTTGTTTTTGCGTCGGTAATTTCATTGTCATGCAACGTTTTCTGGATGCACTTCGTCCCCTTTGAGCCGTTGCAAGGTCCTTTCGCGCTTGACTCTTCTACTTTCCTTTATCCGGCATTACCTCTCGCGCCAGGAATTGTTCCGTTATGGATTTCTGCCCCACGACTCAATCATGGTACCCGATAGCCCAAATACGCCGTTGTATGGTCCATTCAATCTTTGACCCTTTCCCATGTATTTCATCCAGCATTACCTCTCGCGCCAGGAATTGTTCCGTTGAGATTATCTGCCTCACAATTCAATCATGCTTTCCAACAGCCCAAACATGGTGTTGTCTGGTTCATTCCAGCTTTGACCTTTCCCCTATAGTTTATCCGGCATTACCTCTTGCACCACGCATTGTTCCCTTGTTGTTCCAAACATCTTTTTCTGAATTTCCTATTCAGAAACTCTTCGCGACTCCGAACATCCGCAATGCACCGTTCCCCGTAGTTCTTCTGCTTTCCAAATTCTCGCTTATTTCTCCCCTTCATCCTTACCATTGCCCCATAACCTAATCCAGCCCCAATAATTTCTCTGTGTATACAATATCTAAGCGGACGGTATTCGTCGCTTTCACGACGAGGACCGTCCATTATTTAATGATGCGTGGCCTTGCGCTGGCTTATTCCTTCACTGTTCTCGCCTTCCTGCCTTCTTCAAGGCTCTTTGGAACTTTCTCTCAGCCCCAAGCTAGTTTCCCCTGATATCTTTTTTCACAATCTGGGTTGAAGTCTAACTCTAAGTGGTATATTCAGAATAATAATAATAATAATAATAATAATAAGCTCTTTTATTTGTTTATTTTATTTAAATCTGCATTTGTCTCAAATAGGACGTTACTCGTCCGCATCCAACTCCTCTTCGGGAGCCTCAACTGCCTACCCCGCTTCTGGATCTGAAGGATCGTCCTCTATCTCGCTTTCCTCTTCGCCTGAAATCTGCAAATCCAAATATCCTGCCGCTTCTCTGTCCTCCAGTGGGGCACGAGACTCCTGATCTGGTATCAATCTACTGTCCCGTAGCATTATCTTCATAGGTTTTTTTGTATATTCAATGAGTTTATCTCGCACTCCTGGCATCAGTCTTTGCCAGGTAGCACGGGGTCAAAGATAGATGTCTAAATTTTCCAGTGGGTACGATAGGCTTTACAACGGCGGATTTGAACCTTTAAACAAGTCAATACTAACTTTGTGCCGTCAGAGCGGAAAAGTCTGGAGGTTGAACAAATGATCCGGAACTCCAAGCCTTGAGAGAATGATACAGACATCCCGTGGTATGGCATATCAGGACGTCGTTAGTACGATTAAGAAACGATTTATCTGTCCTCCCTTACATTCTTGAACCCCGGTACCACTTATGAAACAAGAGTTTTGCTGTCTCTGGTGCAAGACAGCGCCAACCACAGTCCTCTCTGGGTAAGCCTTATCTCGTCTCACCTGGGACGATCTGAGTTTACTAACTTGTTGTTTACTTGGGTGGCATGCAAACCTAGCATTTTCGAGCAAATAAGCAACTTGCGCCTTTATTTTCGGCTGGTGGTTTTTGCGAGAAGTCATACAGGTCCTCAATCATATTCTTGCTCTCTGAAACTAGATGTGACCTGGCGCTAGAGTGCCACGATTTCAACTAAATGTATCTAATCAGCCGTGATCGGTCTCCAATAGGACGTTCTTCGTCAATTACGGACTAACAAAAGTCATTGCCCGCTTTTCCATTACCCTATTTCCCCAACCTAACTTTCTAGCTGCCTTTACCCAATAACCTTCCAGAAGTGTATCGTTTTTGGCAAGCATTACAAAGGGATTAACAAACCACATATAATACCGGACCATATTTGCAGCGTTCTCAAAGATTATCCTCACCTCACCCTGCAATCTATTCCTTTTTGCCGATAGTGTGATAGGGGTCCCGATATTAGACTCTGGAAAGTCTTCATCAGCTATACTACGTCGTGAATGGGACGGCATAATTTCTTCCTCTTCAGCTGTATCAGGAATATAGGGTGAGAATTGTGATGAATCGTCTCAGAGATGGCCGGAATGAAATTGTGCTGCCTGCTCTTATGATGCAAGCCCCTGTGAAGGGCCATTTAAAACCCCCTCTGAAGGGTCATTTAGAACCGGCGTTGGGGTGTCCACCGTACTCTTTCTTATAAGTATGTCAATTGAAAAAATTATTAGATTTACTTACATATCTTAACCGTCTCCTGACTCTCCGTGGAAGTGGCTCCGGAAGTAGTTCAGCAGGACGTGGTTTGTCCCTTTGGTGACGTCTGGGAGGAATGTCATCATCGTCAACATCTGAGGGTTGCTCTTCCTCAAAATGTACTCGTTATTTTGTTTCCGTGCTGGCATTGCAAATTCCGCGAAGGCTACTGGAGGTCTCGACGATGATGCCTGGGCTCGGGGGGCTGGTCCTACTACTCTGGTCAAGAATGGTATATTTAAGTCTTGGGAGAGCTCACATTGGCCTCCAGGAGGCGTGCCTGACCTCTGCTCGTATTTCCATTCATGATTGCGCGTTTATATGAAAGAACTAGAGGAGAAAAAGGAATTAGATGTAGAGATAAAATGTCCACAGGAACAGTACTCACGGCGTCGTATTGGAGACAAACAGCGTCGTATTGCAGACGAACAGGTTTTATATTATTGTTACTACACGGACTCCTAGCTATGACCAAAGGTCCTTGAGAATCATTAGCACAGGCTCAGACTATCCTACAGCCATTTGGCCTCCAAATGTCTCAAAGACTGCGTGCACAGATTGCTCTGAGCCGAATAGAGACTGTCTATTCGAGATTGCCTGGGCAGGATTACATATGCGGAGCTTGGATGAACATAACTTATCATTTCAAAACATTGGATTATACATACTAGGATAGCATAAAGGATAAAAGGGACGTTTAGCGTCCCAGAAAAGCTTTCTCTTGCACTCAACTAATTCTAAAATATAAAAAGACTACTAAAAACATTAAAATCTCAGTCTACCCGGTAAAATATAGGAAAGCCGGATGATAGCGTAAACAGGATTAAGACAACGATTAATAGATAGAAGTAAAGCAGAAGCAAAGAAGCAAAGTCCGTAAAACCAAAGAACAATTACCCAAAGGCTCCAAGAAGACGCAGCTCAGCACAATATGAGTCCCAGAAAACCCACCAAATAGGTAGAAACGAGAGCAAAACAAAGTAAGAAAAAACCCGTGAAACGAAAGAGGGCCTACCCAAAAGACCCAAGAAGACACTACCCGGCATAAACAGGCCCCAACCCCCCTGGCGCCGAACCCATGGATAGAAATGAAAGCAAAACCTAAGAAAGCCAGTGAAGCAAAAGAAAAAACCACACACTAGCCCAAAGAAGACTCTACCTGGCGCAAACAAATCATAGGCATTGCCCTCATTGCCCCCATTGCCCCCATTACCCCCATTACCCCCATTACCCCCATTACCCCCATTATCCCCATTATCCCCATTATCCCCATTACCCCCATTACCCCCACCATTATCATCAGCGCCTTCCTCAATAGCGTCCTGTACTGACACCTCACACCCTGGAGGTGGGATGCTGGGGGGAAGAGCCACAATTAGGACATCTTGTCCTGCATATCGGCTTATATACGCCGGCCCCTGCCTCACTCAAGCGCGCGAAATCAGTTCCCGGGAGTGGGTCTGGAACCTTATAACCCTACAATCATTGCTCAGAATTCTCCTCGGCCAGCCATTGTGGGACCTAGGAAAGGCCCTTCTCCGGCTTGCATAGCGGTCCACATCGTCCTCCTCATCAGAGACAGAGCCTGGCACCGTGTAGTACTCGGCGACGTCGAATTGGCCGGTGAAGAGATAGTTCTGGCTGTGCCCAACAAGAGGTCTATTGGGACGAACAGGATCCCCACTATCAGGAGGGGCAACAGCTGCTCGGTGGAGGAAGCAGGCAACAGTAAGGGTGGAGCACTGGGAGAGATGAAGCCAGGCATTGACCTGATCATCGTCGATCAACTCGATCTGGTTGACACCATCGGGAGTGACATTCAGGCCTTGAATGTCGCGGAGCATTCTAATGAACTGCCGGAGGTGCTTGCCGTCCTCTACATACCGACAGGCAGCTTCGCCGAGCTCCTGTAAAGTGGAGTGCCTGAGAACCGCCAGCCAACTCTTGTTTGGCATAGTGTTATTACCACTGTTAATCCATGGGAGCTAGCCAGCCTGCCCAGGCTTACCACCAGTGGTCGAAATGAATATTATTCCTACCTGTTTCTCCTCATGAACGGTCGGTTGGGGACGAGCAACGGTCCTTTCATCTCTCAATTCAGATTCAGAAGAACTGCCAGCGCCGCCATCTCTCCCCGCTTCCTCGGTATCGGAATTAACTCTGGGATCCCCAAGAGACTCAGCTGCCTTCTTCAAGACCTCCATGATAAAAACATCTAAAACAATATAGAAGGCCCGATGTTGGCCGTTCTGGTGGGAGTTGATTTTGGCTCTGAACCCTCTGAACGCAATGTGTACGACGGTCTCCATCCTAACTTCGTTCCACAAAGTGTCACCGGCTTGCGTGCCAGAGGTGATATTCCTCTCGTTCCACATCTAGGGAATGTATGTGCAAACAGCGCAGTATCTCCGCCCTTCCACGGTTCGTACCTCACCAGTGAGGTTGAGCTCAGTCCGGAAGATGGCAGTGGTGACACGACCACGACCACGAATCGGAGGCATGCTATTAACCATTTGGATTCACTGTAAAAAAGATTAAATGGGACGGACAGAAGACTAACCTGAATTAGGCGAGTATGTTCTTGGCGTGCAGAACAAGACGGGAAATGCTAAAGACATCTTGCAAATAGCGATCAGTAATCATTCCATCTTGGGAAAGGTGCAAATAAAACAAAGAGAAGACGAACTATAGAGGGGGATGGCAAGCGAAAACAGGGAGCCGCTAGGGTATCCAGACAATAGTGGCAGCTATCGTTTCACATTAAGGCTTGAGAAGAGCTCGTATGAGCCATGCACTAGTTCATTCAAGAACTTACCCAGCCCTGCATCGTCTCCCAGAGGGATGTGAGAAAGACCAGGCCTCGGGTTGTGTTACGGGCTAACTAACTTAAAGAAATAGAGAAAGCTAGGCCGGATCATATTCGAGGTAAGGGAGGGAAGTCAAGAAGGCTCAAGAGATGATGGTTCGATAAAGGTAAAGTAATAAAATAGAAGTTCTCGAATCTTTAAATTTTGATAACATGTTATATTGTTAAGGTCTCTTCTCTGTTGCTTGATTTTCTCAAACTCCGGGGAATAGCCCTTACTACTTATACTAAAATCTCGCTACTTCCTGTTTCCTAACCATCATGTATGTTTCTAAGATTTCAGCTTCGTCAAAGGAAGTGCGAACACTCTTTGACCCTGAATAATTGCCCCACTCAAACTCAGAGAACTCCCGATATCTATTTCACCTGAGGGTGTCCCCACTCCACCAGTAGATAATCTTCGATCTCTTCGTCCAAATAGACTAAGTTCATATATGTGGTCGCAATGCGAATATACCTCTTTCCGGTGCATATGCATATGCATAATATGCATATGCACCGGAAATAAAGTATTCTCACTTTATTTTTCCAATCAGAAATCAGCTTCATGGAATGTGAGTCCTCCGGGTATCCCGAGTAGTCAAGACAGATGCCTTCAGTTGCTCCTACCGCGGTGAGCTGAGGTTGGACATACGCTCCTCCATTACGGTGGCGCAGCCTCTACTAATAATACTAGTAAGCTTTTCTCGTGTGTGTAACACTAGCTCCCCGTTCAAAAGGTTTTGTCCCCAAAATCCTTTTTGATATATAATACATGGGTAGCGATAAATAATAAATAATAAATCCTTTTAGTAGGCTACAAGGTAGGGTGAAAAACCTTCCGCGTTTGCTTGGCCACGGCAGGAAAACCTTTCCGAGTAATACTACTTAGCCCAATGATGGCATTTCTGGGTTTTCTCTATGAAACATATCTACCAATTCCTTCGCATTTGCCAAATGCTGAGGTAGTTCCCAGGTGTTCTCATCTTCCGAACACCCTTTCCACTTGACAAAATAACGTATTTCATGGAATGTTTGGGGTCTTCCTCTAACCCGTCTTTCATAAGAGATTAATTCACTCTTGACAATTTTCTCCACCTCCCATTTAAGATCTCCATCGATCTCTTCGGGTTGCATAGGTTGTTGTTCTCGAGCCAGTCGAATTGAAGTTTTGTAGAGTTCGAGTAACGATAGATGAATTACCGGATCGATTTTCCAATTGTCCGATAGTTCGATTTTATAGGTAAGGTTTCCTTGTTGTTCTAGGATTTTAAAAGGGCGGTAGAGTTTGGGGGCCACTTTCTTTGAAGGGCGTTTTGTGCGAATATTTTTTGCATTGAGCATAACCAGGTCTCCAATTTTAAAGTATGGTTATTGCTTAGCCTTTCAATCATAATATCGTCCCATGGCTTCGTTTGTCTTTTCGAGGGATTCTCTTGCTTGTCGATGTATCATTTGCATCCAGTGAGCGTACATAATAGCTCCCGGATTGCGGGGTTCTTGTTCTTTTAAACATTCCGTTTGAGGATGATAACTGTAGTTTGCGAAGAAGGGGGT
The DNA here is from genome assembly GCA_003070745.1 of Tuber borchii. Lineage (NCBI taxonomy): Eukaryota > Fungi > Ascomycota > Pezizomycetes > Pezizales > Tuberaceae > Tuber > Tuber borchii. The sequence continues at coordinate 8,042 of NESQ01000235.1, forward strand.
CATTTTGTGTGCAGTGGTAGTCGAGTTGTCGTAAGCAAACTAGGCGAGGGGTAAAAGGTGGTACCAATCATCGTGATCGTAGTTGACAAATAGTCGGAGGTAGCCTCCTAGTATTTGGTTGACTCGTTCTGTCTGTCCATCAGTCTGAGGGTGGTACGCCGTTGACATCTTTTGTTTAATGTTGAGTTTTGTGCATAATGATTCCCAAAATTCACCAGAAAACTTCGCGTCCATATCTGAGATGATTTCTGAGGGTAGCCCGTGGTGTTTCCATACTTCTTTAAGGAATGCTTCAGCCACATCTCGTGCAGATGCTTTTTCTGCCAATCCGATAAAATGTGCCATTTTCGTGAACAGGTCTACTACGACCATAATCTGTGTATATCCTTCCGATTTCGGTAGTTGAGTAATAAAGTCTACTGAAATCAAAGCCCAAGCTGTGAAGGGTACTTGTAAGGGTTGAAGTAAGCCGAATCGTGCATGTCTTGGAGACTTAGCTTGTTGGCAAGTAGTGCAGGATCGTACGTTGTCATTAACCCAGTCGGTGAGTCCTTTCAAGTAGAAGTCTCGCATAATAATTTCGAGTGTCTTATCTTGTCCAAAGTGTCCTGCCACTTGCGAGTCGTGACATCCTTGGGCGATGAGTGTTTGCCACTCTTCGTTTGCTTCAATATATAGTCGGTTCTTGTAGTAAAGTAGATGATCGGATAGAGTACATTGTTTCGGCAATTCCTTTCCTTCTCTTATTATAGTTTCCAATTCTTCTTTTCTCCGCAGCCAATCTTGATCTTCCTTTGCTACCCGTCGAACATTTTCCAACACGTCAGTCTCGAACTTCTTAAGTTTTGCCTTTGCGATAATAGTGTTAGACAATAGAACTTGTCCTTTTCGAAGTATCGGGTGGTGGTTGATATCGGAGGTATCATAGAATTCATGTGTGCCGCTCGAATGGAGAAAGCATATCGTTGGTTGAGTTTCTTTCAACTCCAATCCTCGTCCTGAGCTGCCAAATCCTTGTCCAGCTCTTTCTGTTTCATCCATCTCATCCACTTCCATCCAGTTTTGATCGTCTATTCTTTCGACTACGAGCTGTACAATACGATCTCCTTTCTGAATCTCGAAGTCTGAAGAGCCATGATTAACGAGAAGGACTTTGACTTCACCTCTATAGTGTGCATCGATAACTCCAGCATCTACTGATATGGCTTTTATTGCCAAGCCACTTCTAGGTGCAATGGAACTGTAAGTAATACTTGGAACTGCAATACCTAATCCGGTATTAACAAGATATCAATTCTCAGCTGGGATCTTTAAGGTTTCGATACTATAGAGGTCGTGTCCTGCTGCTAGTTTAGAACCTCAGGTTGGGATTTTGGCATTTTCTGAAAGTCTTTGAACTCGTATCTGGTTTTCTGTCTCTGACTGAGAAATTTCCTGATAGAATGGTAAAGAGGATTCGCCTCAAACAATTGCAATTTGAAATTTGCCCAAGTGTTTAGGTTGTAGAATTTGCTGTTCGCGATGCATAGCTCCCTCATCAGGGCGGTACTCGGGCCTCCTGCTCAAAGCATCGGGTTTGCCTCCTTTCGAGCCTGGTCGATTGACGATAATGAAGTTGAAATCGCATAATTTCTGTGCCCAACGAATTTGGCGTGCCGTCCAGGCTTTGGTGGTCAGGAAGTATTGAAGATTCTGATGATCGGTATAGACTGTGATTGGCTTTTCCGTTCCTTGGAGGTAATGTTTCCATTCCATAAAGGCAACGAGAACTGCCAATAATTCCTTGTCGTGGATGTCATAGCTCATTTCTTCCGAGTTGAGTTTTCGGCAGTGGAATGCGACCGGATGTAATAGTTTCCATTGAAACTATGAGAGGATGCAGCCGAGGGCATAATCGCTTGCATCAGTCTCAACTACCGTATCGCGTTCTGGGTGAAAGTGACATAGGATCGGGGCCGTGATGAAGCATCGCTTCAGGTATGCGAAGGGTACGTGCTGGTCTTTTCCCCACACAAAACTACCTCTTTCTCCTTTTAGCAGGTTGGTAATCAGGGTACAAATCTTCGAGAAGTTTTTGATAAATCGTCGATAGAAATTTGCGAAACTGATAAAGATCTGGACCTCTTTCACAGATGTCGAAGGTTTCCAAGCCTAAATTTTCCCTTCCTTCTTCTCATTCATCGTATCTCCTTCCGTTGTCACAACATATCCAAGAAAATCAACTTTTTTTACATGAAATGTACTTTTTTCCAATGATACTGCTCTCTGGTATTCCCGCAACCATTGTAAGACTTTTCGAACGAGAGAGATATGTTCCGTAAGGGATTTTGAATAAATTAGGATATGGTCTATATAAACGACAACTCCCTGATCGAGAAATTCGCGGAGGATTTCATTCATCATAGTTTGAAAAGTTTCTGGTGCATTGATAAGACCAAAAGGCATGACCTTATATTCGTAAAGTCCATATCGAGCTCGAAAAGCTGTTTTCCATTCATTTTCTTTGCGGATTCTAATCAGGGGGAACTCATCCTTCACATTAAGTTTTGTGAATATACTTGCATCTCGAACCTGATTCATTAGTTCTGTCATTAAAGGAATTGGATATTTGTTGTGGATCGTACCCTTGTTGTGTCCTCGGTAGTCTACTACCAACTGAAGACGACCATCAGGTTTGGGTATGAATAAAATAGGTGCTCACACTGGAGACTTGCTTGCAGTAATTGTTCCTTGTTTGGTCATATGGGCGATATAGGAATGAAGGGCTTGGAGCTGTTTCTCGGACAAGGGGTATATAGGACCCCACTGTGGTTGTGAATCAGGTTTGAGATCGATCGCATGGTCAAAGGTACGACGAGGAGCCAGTTTCTCTGCTGTTGAGGGATGGAACAAATCAAGGTAGTTGTGGTAGCATTCTGGTAGACGATTAATAATAGTAACTTTCTTGTCATCTTCTCTCTCAATTCTTCCTATAATTACGGCGTTAGGATTACTAAGGACGTCTTCGTCCCACTCAACTGAAATTCCTTCGTCTTCTGGCAATAAATGTGAATGACAGCAATCCGCATTCAATGACCAGGTGTCCCGGTCTGCGATATTGCTGATTGGATGTTCCTGATGCCACCATCCAAATGGTATAATCATACCATATGTTCCTGCCGGAGCTATTTCGCCCGACAAGAGGGAGAGGTGATGGTTTTTTCCTATTTTTAGGTAAAGGGGATGAGTATAATGCGATCCGCCGGAGGAGATAGTTTCGCCGGTAAAGCCCTGGATCTGTACTGCGTCGGATCGAGATTCATAAGGTATGTGAAAGTCATAAACGAGTTGTTTATTGATAAGGAAAATATTTGATCTGGAGTCTAATAAGAGTGGAATCCGATAGCGATTTCTGAGGATATAGATGTGTGCATCTCCGTCCGGACAGTTATAACGCAGGGGTTCTTGGGCAATAGTGTTTTTCCGCTTGCTAGCCAGAGTAGGAAAACTCGTGGCTTGTTTAGAAGCCATCTTGATTTGTTGTCGTAAGGTGTTTGTGACAACGCCCGCATCGTTTCGACCACTTAGGTCTCCTCAGACAAACTAAATTAAACATAATAATTAAAAATTAACTTTATATTCCCGGGCAGCCCACTACTAGCGGTCTTTACCCTCTGCCGAGGGGTTCCTGAAAAACATAAGCAAATTCAAAAAGGGGTGGGAAACTTAGCTGGAAATTTCACTTTTTTTATTTTTTTATTTTTTTTATTTTTTTTTTTGTTTTTGATTTTCCTTCTGGGGTTGAACCGTTGCCACCCACACCTTAGGGGACCTTCGCACAACATAAAAAGGGGCGAGTCTGCTCTGTTTCTACCGCTCCCCTTTTCTTCCCCAGCTTCCTGGAAAAGTAGTTGGCCGGAAAGCCCTCTGTCTCGTCCACTTTCCCGTGGCCTTCTTTTAGGTCTCACTGCCCTGGGGGGGGCAGGAAGGAGAGTAGTAAGAGTCGATGGTTGATACTCGCTTCCGGAAGTTCCCCATCCTTTCCCCTGGGGTGGGCAGTAATTTTGCAAATAGGGTGTAACTTTTGCATAAAGGTGGTAACTTCTTTTGGGTAAAAAATGCAAAATAATTTTTTAATCTGTTGGTTCCACAAGCTAATTTCGTAGATGTCTTTTTTGATTATATCAATCCTTGTTGGTTCCTGCCAGCTGTAACAATTTTTTTTCCAGCTTGCTTCTCAAGATCAAGGTAAGCGCCGCTTCTTTTTCATTCTTAACTAGTCGGTTGGCTCAGATGTCTCTCCACTAAGTCAGGTAGATTCGGACTTATGGACCTAGAGAGACCAATTGGTATTGATAAATCCTTTTATTGCATCTCGGTGTCCGATAATGCCCAAACAAGTGAAGGGGAGGATCGATGGATTTGGTTGACTTTTGGGCTGGGTTTTGGGTGCGGAGGTGGTTGCTGCACGGCTAGGGTTCTTGTTCGCCGTCGGAATGGAGGTATTGTTTTATCCCCTCCCTTATTGTTTAAAAAAGTTGTTGCCATGATTGCTTGTCTTCTACACTTCTGCCAAGAATGGTTGTCAAGATGGCAATGAGTGCAATGGTTCTCCTTTTTTCGTTGAGCTACCAATTCGTCGGAAAGTCCTTTATGAGCCTCCTTCCAATCGGGATGTTCGTCTTTGTAATTATTTTAGGCCTGTGTAGGTGTGGTACAAACAGCCTTCCATCTGGAAGCATATTCTTTGCGACTTTTAATCGGTAAAACCATCGGTTCCCTTTTTTGAGTTAAAACCTTTATGATTATTGACCTCTCTCTTTTGTTTCGTCCTCGCTGTCGGTAGAGTGATTATCAATTTCGATATTTTCCGCCATTCGAGAAGTTCCTCCTCTTGTCTCCCAACATCTCGAAGAATTTCCATCCATTCTTCATTATTAGCAAACTTAGGGTGAGAAAGTCGCCTAAGAATGTCTTCGGGAAGTTTACTCTCCCCTCTTACCCTCCACGCTATTCCAGTGAGGCCTGCTTTGATGTTCAGGTTTTCGAGAAGAAGAGGGTAGGTATCCATTTTGCCCTTGTATGTGACTTTATCCATTTCTTCAAGGGCTCTTCGTTCTTTTTCAATTCTGATATATCGTTTGGTTATTTCTTGTCGGAATCGCTCCCATGTAGAATAGGCGGAGTCTCGAGCGTAATAACCTAAACCCCCCATGACGTTTCGGTATTTTTCCGACAAAGGTGCCACTTTGTTGCCCTTTGTCTTACCGAGAGCAAACACAATTCGATGGCTATGATCTTCCCTTTGCGCAGGATTGCGGTCAAAATAATCTTCACAAGCCGTTAACCAGTTTCGTATGTCCGGGTTGTCTTCTCCCTGAAAGAAATAAGGAAGTTTAGCGATCTGCTTTAATGGTCGCTGTGGTTCGCTAATGCTTCGAAAGAATTCTAGCATAGCTCTGGTACGCGGGGAAACGTCTCTGGGAATGGGCGATTTCCCAGGAGCGCCTGCCGGCCTGCTGCCCTTTCTGCCTCGGTCGCCTTCTCCATCGTCATCATTGTCATCAGCGTCGCCAGGGTCTGGGTCTCCACCAGTATTAAGTGGTGGAGGTGGCGGTGGTAGCAGGTTTAATCCTTCTTCTCCTTCAACTCCTGTTCCTTTGTCTTGAAGAGTTGATGCTGAATTTTTTTGTTTTGTTGGTAACTTCATGTGTTTCCAAAGGTTTTGACCAACCTCGGTTGGAGGGTCCAGGTTCGTCATCTGCCGCAACTGAGGTAGCTACTGAATAAGCCATTAATTGGACTTCAAATTTTCAGACAAGATTGTCAATTGTGGCTTGTACTTCTTTAGCCTGTTGAGTTAAGATTGCTGGCGCTTTTTTGTGATTATCATTGAATTGAGCGGCAATGAATTCGTCTTGTCATTTCAACATTTTTGCTGCTTCGATTTTTTGTTTCTCGAGTTCCTTTTTCCATCTCGCCTCTTGCTGATCGAATCGGCGTTTCAGAAAAAATGATTGTTCAGCCAATTCGAGGTCTCAGCTTTGAGAGTCCTGGTTATCGCCTGCCCGTTGCTCTTGTTGTAGTCCAAAAGCTTCTCAGACTTCTTCCTTTAACCGATCTTGTTCTACTTTCATCGCACTTTGGAGTTGAAGTAGGTATTGTCAGTGTTCTTCAAATTCAGCTTCGGTAACTTCCTAGTTTCTTGATAAAGCATCCATCGAATAGTCGGAGGTTGGTAGATGCTGGCTGAATCTCTGCTGTGAAGCTACTTAAAGCAAGATGTGTTTCATCTGGGCTTTGTTGGATTTCACCCAGGATGAACCGAAAGGCCTCAGCTAATTGGTTTCTGAATTCCACATAGGGGTTGGGGCGAATTCTGGAAGGTCTTCGTGAACTTGGACCTGATGTTGCATGGAAATGTCAACCTGTCCTACTCAGGGCGAAAGACCCAGTAGTAGGCGTATTTGAGTTATCAGTAGGTGGTACTGATCCTGTCGGTGTGGAACTGTTGTCACTAGTATCCATTGGATCGGTGGGTGGTGGAACAGGGGAGTCTGATTGTCGTTAATCAGACATGATGAAAGGTACGCAATATTGAACGGAAGTAGCACTTGATAATTGCAGAGGGTATGCTAATGTTTTGCTATAGTAAAAGCTTTACTATAGCTTCAGTAGATTCGGAAGTTGTAATTTTGTTTCTTATCGTGAATGTTCCAAACCGTCCAGAGTGCTATGTTTCGACGGTTCTTTCGTAGTCTGGACAACAGACTGGAAAGAAGTTATGTGAGATAGCTAATTTGTACTTCTTGCCAGAAGGGCACTGGAAGAAGCTAGCACAATCATAATATTGCCTTAGCATGTGAGAGGTTAAGGTATCGTGGAGGAGCCTTGGTGACATGAGGTTAACAATATAGTGTTACGGGGTAACTAACTTAAAGAAATGGAGAAAGCTAGGCCAGATCGTATTCGAGGTAACGGAGGAAAGTCAAGAAGGCTCAAGAGATAATTGTTTGATAAAGGTAAAGTAATAAAATAGAAGTTCTCCAATCTTTAAATGTTGATAACTTGTTATATTGTTAAGGTCTCTTCTCCGTTGCTTGATTTTCTCAAACTCTGCGGAATAGCCCTTACTACTTATATTAAAATCTCGCTACTTCCGGTTTCCTAACAATCATGTATCTTTCTAAGATTTCAGTTTCGTCAAAGGAAGTGCGAACACTCTTTGACCCTAAATAATTGCCCCAATCGAACTCAGAGAACTTCCGATATCTATTTCATCTGAACGTGTCCCCACTTCACCAGTAGATAGTCTTCAATCTCTTCGTCCTAATAGACTAAGTGCATATATGTGGTCGCAATGCGAATATACCAATAGTCTTTTATCGTCAACTATCGAGTGATCAGTTCGAATAACCAGATAATAACATATAATGCATAATATGCATATCCACCGGAAATAAAGTATTCTCACTTTATTTATCCAATCAGAAATCAGCTTCATGGAACGTGAGTCCACCGGGTATCCCGAGTAGTCAATATAGATACCTCTAGTTGCTCCTACTATGGTGAGTTGAGGGTGGACATACGCTCTTCCATTATGGTGGCGCAGTCTCTACTAATTATACTAGTGAGCTTTTCTCGTGTGCGTAACAGGTTGGTATCTCTAGGAGGCTGAGGAAGAAAGAAAAGAGAGTAATTGTGACACAAACTAACTTTTAGGAGGTAGAAGCGATCGAAAAGCTTCGCTTCAATTAACAGTAAGTTACCGGTATTTTATGGATATCAATCAGTATCGCCTACAAAAGGCCTGACAACTGCTCATTTCGGACATTAGGAACCGTGGACGAGACTTACCTGTATAGTTGGTAGGAATTGTGAGTGAGACTATTTGATCGCAGGAAACAGTTCTCGTTTGTATATAACATATAATTGTGAAGGGAAAAGTTGCTTTTGGAGGACTAAGAAGGACGATGAGAAGCTGTAGATTGATTAGAAGGTAATGAAGGAGTGGAGAAGGAAAATCCCGGGGTAGCGAGGGGTTTATATAAGGAAGAGCGTACTATTCAAGCTGTTTGTCGTAGTATCAAGAGTTCCAACAACTCAGACCAGTCTGAAAGAGACTGTTAAACGTCCCAACTTGAATGTAGAACGTCCTTCTGTGCCCGTACAAAAAAGTACAGATGTACAGTTGCCGTGAGGCAAACATATAATAAGGTAAGCTTGTACACTTGCAAAGGTGGGTTGAACAAATATGAACAAGCTTTTCAAGAGTGCTTTAAGGTACAACGATGTAATAGGCAGGCTTGTGACTACCCCTGCTTTCTTGATATGGGTTCAGATAAGGAATATTAGGGTATGGTAGATGAGCGCTTGCCATTAGGTTTGGCCTTCGCAAAGGCTGCAATACGCCGAATAAAGCACACCTGAGGTTTAGGGTACAATTCACGTTGCTTAACATTTTTTAAAAAGTAATCGAAGATATAACTGTTAAGTAAGGTCTTCTCGAGATTTGTAGGAGTCTGTCATGGCCCTGGACCGTTGTTCATGTTCATGCCCGCAGGACCTCAAACGCCCTACCTGGATTTAGTCTCAAAGCTACTGTGAAAAGGGAGTTTTGAACGGCAGAATGTCATTCAAGTACGAGTACTAGTACAATCCTACTCAGAGGAAGATGAGACCGACCTGAACAGTTGGCCTTTGAATTACAAACAGGCCACACAACACACCTTGAAAGTCTTTCAAGTTCTCATATTTTTTCTATCTCTGGAAATATCTCGAATTTACTGAACAGACCGTGTGACGACGAATTTCGTCCTATTTGCACCTTTTTGCGTACAATAACATCTGTCTATAGCACAGTTCCGGTCAAGAACTAGTTATTCAATTACCACACACGTTCAATCACAGTGAGATCAGTCTTGAAAAGTAAGTTTCATTTTCGCGTCTCTTTTGTGCTGTGTATCAGATCTAATGTCTTGCAGAATGGTACAAGAGTCTCAATGCCCGTACTGCAGAAGAAAACACAAGTCAAGTACCTGGTACCAGAAGCATATGGAAACATCGCATTTTGACTTTGTACAGCCTATTTGCGACGAAGAACGGCATCCACGAATCCCCTAGCCTGCCGACTCTGACCTAACCTCCAATCTACACAGGGAAGAATTTTGTACGGCTGAAACGAATATTGAAACAAATGAGTTCGATTTCTACGTAAACGCTACTGCTTCGCAGGTGGAAAGTCTTAATTATTCAGACACTGAGGAAAGCACACCATTGGTTGGACTACAGATAGCGACGACGCACCCTACTGCGGGAAGGTCAGTATGGGACGTTGTATAGCCCGAAAGATCTGAAGATGCGATGTGGTCACCATTCAGAAGCAAGAAGGACTTTGAGCTTGCTAGGTGGTTTATCGAAGGAAAGGTACCAAAGGATCACATGGATAGATATTTCAAGAAGGACTTGGGGCCTGAGGGCAGTAATATTAACTCTGGTTATCGGCTCCTTGATGCCATTGATCAGTTGGAATGACTTATGGGAATGAAGAGCTGGAAAGAGGGATTTCAATTGTTTAGCGAAGCTGTAAGTAAATGGACCCGACAACATCCGATTATAACTGAAAGTAGGAAGTTTCAGACGAGCAAGGACTCGATGAAGCTTCCGTAACACAGAAATTCTTTTTCCGCAATCATATTGATTGTGCTAAATATTTACTTGGTCAAAGATGTTTTGCTCAAGATTTAGTTTACGCCCTAATGAAGGAATAGAATAGCGAAGAACTACCGCAGAGAGTTTATTCGGAGATACATACCGCTGATTGGTGGTAGGAGAAACAGGTAGATTCAAATACGACATTCCACGGCGCTTCCATACCGTTTACTAGGACTCAAAATTAACAGCCAGCAAAGGATGAATTACCGGATGGAGCAACCATCATACCAATCATATATTCCTCAGACGTTACTTCTTTGACTAATTTCTCCGGAGATAAGAAAGCCTGGCCAATCTACATGACAATTGGAAATATCCTATCGAGTACACGGAATAAACCCTCGAAACATCAAACTGTTCATTGGGCGCTTTTGACCGTCCCCCAAAGATGCTTGGCATAGTAGCAAGAGATGCACGGCAAAGGCACATGAACAATGAGATTCTTTATGATTTGATGGAAGCGATCTTTGCACCAATTGTTGCACTAGGGAACTCCGGACTTGAGGTTGCATAGGCTGATGGAAAGGTCCGATTGTGTTTCTTACACCTCTCGGCGTGGGTTTCGGATGACTTGGAAAATGTAATATTGCACGGTATGCACCAAAATCAGTGCGCTGTCTGTGATGTTCGACCAAAACAGCTAGGGTCCTATTTGAGACGTTCTGCAGCCAGTAGAGATTATAGGAAATCCCAACATCTCTTCAACAAATACTGTGAAAACGACCAGCAGGACAAGCAACAACTAACAGATTGTGGTTTCAAATTGCTTCCTAGCATCTTTGTGGGGCTTCCGAACATTTAGCAATCCAACCTGCCCAAACCAGATACTCTCCATGTAGTGTACCTGGGAATATTCAAAACAGACCTTATGAAATGGGTTATCGGATTTCTAAAGAAATACAAACGGCTACAAGCATTCGATGCTATCTGGAAGAGTTTAGATGTTTATTCAGGCTATTCCGCGCCGAACAAAGAGTACAGTCGGATCTCTCATTGAACCTGAAAAGAGATAAGAATCTAGTTAAAGTGATACTACCATGTTTTACAGCCTCCCTACCTCGTCCGAGTGCTGCAGAACCTCTCATATTCACCAAAGCTCTAACCTGTGTCCGGTCGATTGTCGACTTTACTCTAATGTCACAATATACAAGCCATACTGATGAGACGATTCAATACCTCGAACGGTTCCTTAAGGCCTTTCATGATCACAAAGTCGTTTTCAAGGAGTCCTGAAAGGATAAGACCACTACCAGGAAAGTCAGAGAGGTCACAGCCAGAATTCAAGGTGAGCATAGTGAAGTACTTAATCAACACTGCCTTTTGGGGGCTACAGTTGCCAAAAGACGTCTCATTGCGGACGAGCAACGTCGCGATTTAGATGGAATTGTTGCAGATATGTATGATGAGGATGTAGACTTTAACTTTGTTAAGATACATCTGCTGAGTCACTTCTGGGACCATATACGGCGTTTTGGGAACATTCAAATGTATTCTACCGAGTCGGGTGAAACAAGTCACAAAACAATGATCATAGAGGGCTATTAGCGGTCAAATAAAAACCATGCAAGCCATCAAATACTACGATAATATTCTAGACTTGACAGCTTCAAAATTCATGAAATGAATATCCAACCAGATCTATCGCGTTTGATTCACGACGAAGTATGCGACAAAGAGCACAAACGGCAACTCGGTTCAGTAACTAAACAACCAATGGGTTTTACACCAACCGTGGAAACTATTTCCCAGCTCTACCAGAGTTTGAGAAGTTTTCCAGAGCTTTTAATCGATTATTATCGACGGAAGTCTTCTCTGAACCAACATTTCGATGTGGATTCGGTTAAACAGTTTGCTGTTGAGATTTGTCGGCTTTTACATGTCCCGGTAGAGAACTTTCGGACAAGAGGGAGGTCACTTGGCACCTTCTTCGGTGTACCAGAACCCAGCGTTGGAGGTCAATATGGCAAAGCAGGAATGATTGGGTATGCGTGGATTCGGGTAATAGAAGTATTTATAGACCACTAAAAGGCTGTTATCCGGCCCGCTTGTTTTCAATAATGAAAGTTCGAGACCCAAGAACGGGTTTAGTAGATAGACTGGTATTAGTAGTAGATATACTATATGTTGAGAACTCAGAGAAGCTTAGGGATATAACGGGACTTGTTACCGTTACTTTGCGGACGGCCAAAGGCCCAAACGGAACAACCAAGATAGTTGTTAGTATCAAACGGATCATAGGCATGGCGCATTTAGTACCCGACACTACTGGTACAGATAACAACCGCTGGTATGTAAATAGTAGGATTGATTTAGAAACATTTAATAGAATTTATTGAAAACTTTACAGTAGAAAGAAAGAAACAAAAATGGTATGAAGGGGACGCGTAGCGGTGCATTTTGAGACACCTAAGGATATTGATGGTGAACTAACTGAGGTGACAAATAGGAGTGGTACACAAAGGCAAAACGAATCATGAATGTCAGGAGAAGGATGAGAGGAGGCATAAAAGATACGGGCTTCAGTGAAATAAAACCGATTTGGCACGCATACTTTGGAAGCAGAAGTGTTGTGGGGCTGGTACAGGGGTAGAGAGTAGATGTTATGACCTGAAGAATGTCTCCAAGGGGACGAAATCCATAATGGAGAAATCAAGGGACAAGAGAGAGAGCAAAGTGTGATATGGGACTCTGAGAGAGACGAGGTTGTTCCGGACGCGCACCAAGGGTAGAGAGTGCATGTTATGACGTGAAGAACGTCCCCAGGGGGACGAAATCCATAATAGAGAAATCAAGGGGAAGGGAGAGCGTAAGGGCGTGATGGGCCATGGAGACAGGCAAGGTTGTTCTGGACCCGCACAGGTATAGAGCAGACGCACAACAGCCAAAATGGCCTGGATGGAAATGAAAAAAAAAAAGGGGGTCGGTTAAGCGAGACCTCCTCGCTAGTGAAGCTAGCTAGGGGCCACCTGCAAAAGAGGACGATAAATGGCGCCGAAGACATGTATCGGGCTTTCAGAAGGCCTGTTATGTCTTTAGGAAAGGCGGTAAATGTATGAGGGACAGGAGGGACCGGGGAGGTGGTATTACTAGCAGATATAGGGAGATATGTAGGTAATACATGAGGGAGATATTTTTTTGCTGATGCACTTATATTGTTACGGGGTAACTAACTGAGATGGGTAGAGAAAGCTAGGCCATGCAGTATTCAAGATAACAAAGAGAAGTCAGGAAGGCTCAAGTAATGATGGTTTGGTAAAAGTAAAGTGATAAAGTAAAAGTTCTCAAATTTTAAACTTGATAACTTGTTATATTTTTAAGGTCTCTTCCCCGTTGCTTGATTTTCTCAAACTCTGGGGAATAGCCCTTACTACTTATACTAAAATCTTGCTACTTCCAGTTTCCTAACAATCATGTAGCTTCTTAAGATATCAGCTTCGTCAATAGAAGTGCGAACACTGTTTGACCCTGAATAATTGCCTCTCTCAAACTCAGAGAACTCTCAACATTTACTTCATCTGAGGGTGTCCCCACTCCACCAGTAGATAGTCTTTGATCTTTTCGTCCTAATAGACTAAGTTCATATATGCGGTCGCAATGCCAATATACCAATAGTCTTTTATCGTGAACTATCAAGTGATCAGTTCGACTAGCCTGATAATAACACATAATACATAATATGCATATGCACAGGATAAGAAATAAAATATTCCCACTTATCTTTCCAATCAGTAATCAGCTTCATAGAACGTGAGCTCATCCAGTATCCTGAGTAGTCAATATAGATGCCTCTAGTTGCTCCTACCCTGGTGAGTTGAGGTTAGCCTATGCTCCTCCATTATGGTAGCACAGCCTCTACTAATATTACTGACGAGCTATTCTCGTGCTTAACACATATAGTATAGCTTTGCATATTGCTTTGGCTCCTTGGACAGGATATTTGATTATGCTTTATTTATATTTAAAAAGTTCAAGATCCCCTATAGATTCAAACTCTCAAGCCTTACAAGAACACTCTTCTTCAATATACAATAAGTTGAATAGTCACTCTATTAGTCTCTCATCTTTCTTATATCTCTTATGGAGATTGCATCTACACTTCCCCTCCAGTTCTTCAGGATTACCAGATCTTCCTCAGGGAATCTCATGATACCTATGAGCAGGTTACAAGCTTAAAAAGGACAGAGAGAGGCGCAAAGAGAACAAAAAATATTGCAAATAGTACGAATGAATGCTCAAAAGAACGCTTTCGATAAGGGGAATCTAACGGTATTTTCTATATAGTTATAGTATCCCTGTTGCCCCAGTCATCAATACATATGTAGAGAATACAAAGAGAGTGGAAAGAGGACTGAGAAAGGTGTAACGAGTATGAAGAAAGGCGTAAAGAGGATGAAAAATGTCCCAAATAGGACAAATGAAGACTCAAAAGAACGCTCTCAATTAGGGGAATCTAACAGTGGTCTCCACTTGGTGATAGCATGCTTGTAACTTGAGCTGTCTTATGAGATAGTCAGTAGTTCAAAATCTACTCAAGTGCAAAAGTGCAATGAAGAGACCTTGAAAATAGTGCAAATAGGATAAATAAAGATTCTAAAGAGTGCTCTGGATGAGGGGAATCTAACCGGGGTATCCATTTGAGCATAGCATGTCTGTAGCTGAAGCGGTCCTGTGTGGTAGTCAGTAATTCAATAATCGGCCCAAGTACTAAAGTGCAAAGAAGAGACCTTAAAAATAGTGCAAATAGGATGAATAAACACTCTAAAGGAAGCTCATGATGAGGGGAATCTAACGGTAGTATCCGCTTGACAATGCAATGCCTGCAGCCTAAGTAATCTTCTGAGATAGTCAGAGGTTGAAAAATCTACCCAAGTATATAAGTGGAAAGAAGAGACCTTGAAAGTGGTGCAAATAGGACAAATAAAGACACTAAAGAATGCTTTGGATGAAGGGAATCTAACCGTGTTATCCAATTAGTCATAGCATGCCTGTAGTATGAGCAGGGCTGTGAGATAGTCAGTAGTTAAAAAAGTCTGTCTAACTGTAAAAGTGGGAGGAAACGATCTTGAAAATGGTTCAAATAGAACATTTGAAGACTCAAATTGACACTCTCGATGAGGGGAATCTAACTCTGGTATCCACATGATAATAGTATGCCTGTAGCCTAAGGAACCATCTGAGATAGTCAGAGGTACAAATTTCTGCCCAAGGGTGAAAGTGTAAAGAAGAGACCTTCAAAATAGTCCAAATTAGAGGTTCAAATTCTTAAATGATGCTATCGAGAAGATGAATCTAATGGTAGTTTCCACTTGATGATAGCCTACCTGCAGACTAAGATATCGCCTAGAGAAGTTAGGTCTTCAAAATTCAACCAGAGTATAAAAATAGTCCAAAGACACCTAATAATAGTACAAATAGGACGAATAAATGCTCCAGTGAAGGCTCCAGAGAAGGTGAATCCGATGGTGGTATCTCTAGCATGATCAGAGTAGTGTAGCTAAAACTATCGCGTTAACTGGTACTTTATACTTGAAAAGATCTAGTGTGGCATTAGAGTCCTAGGTGAATCTATGAGAAAAATATTCTAAGTCCTTTGGAATCATTTCAGATCACTCAGAATTTTTGTGTTATTGCATGGTTAATAGAGGTGTGAGTAAGTAGAAGAGGTCAAAGAGCCTTTCAGAAGCCTCAATAGGTTAGTGCCCAGTGTTTTTTTCAACTTAACACCAGTAATGTATTTTAACATCTTGGCACTACTCTTAAAAAAGTCTTTCAAAAGGTTAATTAAGCTTTACAGAAATATATTGGGAACAAATATAGCACATAGTATCACATTTCCCTTTTTGTAAAAGGGCCTGAGCAAAAAGTGATATAACAGGAGGTAAAACATCTCTGCACTATTGTACTCCCACACAGGTTACTTAGGACAAACAATATTCTCAAGCAGACTCCTGAGAGCTCCAAAGAGCTACAGTCTACTACAGAAAAACTCAGTGTTATTGAATCAATACTGGAAAATTCATATACAGAAAAGTCTTACCAGAGGCTCCATAGTAGAACTCCAGGGGGCTCCTGAACACCTTTTTAAGGAGTACCAAAAAGATAAGTCTACTACCAGGAAAGTGAGACATGTTACTGTCAGGATTAGAGATAAGCATAGAGAAGTACTAAATCACCACTGCCTTTTGGGGGCTACAGTTGCCAAAAGAGGTCGTATTGCAGAAAAGCAACTTCACAATTTAGATGAAATTGTCGCATATATATGTAATGAGAATGTAGACTTTAACTTTATTAGGATATACCTGTTGAGTCACTTTAGAAACCATATGGACACTTTGAGAATATTCAATTGTATTCTACTGAGTCAGGGGAAACACGTCACAGAACAATAATCAAGGAGTGCTAGCAGTTGTCAAATAAACATGATGCAAGCCAATAAATACTGCGATCATATGCTAGACTTGACAGCTTCAATATTCATGAAATGAATATCCAAACAGATCAGTCGTATCCGATTCTGAACGAAGTATGCAACAAACAGCATAAACAGCAGGTTGGTTCAGTAACTGAACAATCAATAGGTTTTACCCCAACAGTCAAAAACCATTTCCATGTTCAATCAGAGTTTGAGATATTTTCCGGACCTTTTAATTAATTATTATTGACAAATATCATCCATGAGTCAACATTTTGATATGGATTCAGTAAAACAGTTTTCAGTTGTGATATATCGGCTTTAACATGTCCCATTAGAGAACTTTCAGGATGAGAGAGAGATTACTTGACACCTTCTTCAGTGTAGTAGAACCTAGCGTAAGAGGTCAATAGGGCAAAGCAAGAATGATTGAGTATGGGAGTATTTGGGTAATAGAAGTATTTATGGAATAGTAAAAGGCTGTTATCCAGCCGGCTTGGTTTTGATAAGAAAATTTCAAGACCCAAGAACAGGTTTAGTATATAGACTGGTATTAGTGGATAGACTATATGTTGAGAATTAAGGGAAGCTCAGCGATATAATTGGACATATTACCGTTCCTTTTGGAATGGCAAAAAGCCCAAGGAGAACAACTGAGATAGTCGTTAGTATCAAATAGATAATTAGCATGGTGTATTAAATACCTGAGACAACTAGGATAAATAACAACCACTGATATCGAAATAGTAGAAATATTTAATGGAATTTATTGAAAACTTTATGGTAGAAAGAAAAAACAAAATATTGTACAAAGGTGATGTGTAGCAGCATTTATAGGATGCGTGAGGATATAGATAGTGAACTAACTGAGACAACATATAGGAGTAGTACAGAAAAGTTAAAGCGAATCATGAATGTCAGAAAAAGAATGATAGAAGGCACAAACAGTAAGAGCTTCAGTGAAATAAAACTGATTTGGCAATTATGATTTGGAAACAGAACAGTGCGTAGGGCTAGTGGAGGGGTAGAGAGTGTATATTATGACTGGAAGAATGTCCCATTGGGGACGAAATCTATAATGGAGAAATTAAAGGGAAGAGAGAGCACCAAGTGCATCAGCAAAAAAACAGCCTGCCCCCTGTGCCTCATGTCGTTAAGTTTTACGTTTTGGCACATCGTGAGTCCTATGATCGCGATATTAAAAATCCCGTTAGTTTGACTAAAGAGGATGATATTAAATCTGTTTTCTGCAAAATATGAGCAATTTGTATTAAGAACTCACGGACTTTTTACATATCGAAGTTGAGAAATTTGAGTTCATAACATACAACTTTGTAATGTAAAATGTCTATGAGATATTGCTAAAAATAGCTTATATTTTGCTAAAATTAAGATTTGTATCTGATTATTAGGGGATACAATCGGAAGCATCATGATTAACTGGGGCGCCTGAACAGATGAGGTTTTTCCGGATTCGTACAAGGGGTAAAGGGTGCATGTCATAACCTAAAAAATGTTCCCAGCAGGAGGGAATCCATAATGGAGAAATCAAGTGGAAGGGACAGCAGTAAGAGTGATATAGAGTACTGAGACAGGCGACGTTGTTCTGGACACACAGATACAAAGTGGAAGTACAATGGCCAAAATGGCCCGGATAGAAAGGCAAACAAAAACATGGGTCTGTTATGTGAAACCTCTTTCCTAGTGTAGTAAGCTAGAGGCCACAGGTACATGCAGACAATAAATAAGATCAAAGACATGTATGGGGCTGTCAGAAGGCCTCTTGGACCTTTAGAGTAGGCGGTAAATGTATGAGGGACAGGAGGGACTAGGGGAGATGGTATTACTAGAAGGTACAGGGTAATATGTAGGTAATATATGAGGGAGAATTTTCTTGCTGATACAATCAGCCTCTCCAGGGGCTCATTCACAGCCAGGTATAAGATATTTGACCCAGTATTAGGCCACTCACTAGATATAGGAAATTTCAAATACACAGTGTCCCTGTTACGGGCTAACCAACTCTAAAGGATAGTGAAACCTGGGCCATGTGGTATTCAAAATAATAGAGAAAAGTCAGGAAGGCTCAATAATCATCATCAGCAAAAAGAAAATCTGTCTTTTGTGCTCCACGGTGAGCCATGTCATTGAGTTTTACTTTTTGGCTAATCGCGAGTGACTCCAGTTAATCATGATGCTTCCGATTATGTCCTCTAATGATCAGATACAAATCTTGATTTTAGCAAAATATGAGCTATTTTTATCAATATCTCATAGACATTTTACATTAATTTTACATTACAAAGTTGTATGTTATGAACTCAAATTTCTCAACTTCAGTATATAAAAGGTCCGTGAGTTCTTAATAAAAATTGCTCATATTTTGCAGAAAACAGAATTAATATCATCTTCTTTAGTCAAACTAATAGGATTTTTAATATCGCGATCATAGGACTCACGATGTGCCAAAACGTAAAACTCAATGACATGAGACACAGGGGGCAGGCTGTTTTTTTGCTGATGATAGTTTGGTAAAGATAAAATAATCAAGTAAGAAATTTCTCAAATTCTTAAATAACTTGTTATATTATTAAAGTCGCTTCTCCGTTGCTTGATATTTCTCAAACTCCGGAAAATAGCCCTTACTACTTGTATTAAAATCTCTCTACTTTCTCTTTCCTAACAATTATCAATCTTCTCAAAATATCAGCTTCAACAAAGCAAGTGCGAATACTGTTTAACCTTCAATAATTGCCCAACTAGAACTTAGAGAGTCTCCTGACTATCTATTTCATCTGAGGGTATCCCCACTCCTCCAGTAGAAAGTCTTCAATCTCTTCCTCCTAATAGACCAAGTTCAGATATGCAGTCGCAATACCAATATACAAATAGTCTTTATCGTGAACTTTCAAGTGATCAGTTCAGATGGCCAGATAACAAGCATAATACATAATATGCATATGTACCAGATATAAGTGGAGTCTGCCCACTTACCTTTCCAATCAGTAATTTCTTCCAAGGAACGTGAGCTCTTCTAATATCCTAGATAGTCAATATAGATACCTCTAGTTGCTCCTGCTACAGTCAGTTGGGGTTTGACATATATTTTTCCATTTCAGTTATACAGCCTCTACTAATAGTGGTAAGCTATTCTCATATGCGTAACAGTCCTATTTACGGAAATATCAAACTCCAACAATAATTGCTTCAATTAAGCAGAAAGTTTGTCAATATAGAGATAACATGTCTTCAAATATCCAATAGTTATAAATATTATATACCAATTAGCAAAAATAGAGGAGCTATAGTAAATTGTGTAGAGAATATACAAATTAGCCATATGGTCATCAATGTGCTTTATAAAAAATTGAGAAAAAATGGCAAAATTATCCTATCTCCTAGAAGAGATAGAGGCATATCTATTCCTAAGCTTCCAAGTTGCAGAACATTTATTGAAGATCTAGAAAGTACAAGTTGTTGATTTCAATAAATGTTACCATTGCAAATAAGAATATCTCTTAGTTCTTACAACACATGCAATAATATTTCAATTAATACTTTAGCTAAGTCACTGTAAGTCTTTCTATTTATACTTGATAGATCTATGGTAATATCCTATAAGGAATCTTATCCCTTCCCTTATCAAAAATAATATATGCCAACATATATTGAAAATGTCTTAATTTGCAATATACCAACTATTTTATCTTCTATACACTTGATAGAAAGTCATATGCTTATTCTATCCACTAGACAATTGACACATATTCTCTCATATCATCTTGTATCTTAAAATTATAATTGAAAGTTCAAAAACCCTATATTGTCGGTTTCAATATGGCAATCATTGGAGAGCAAAAGTCTTTTATAATATCTGTATTGTAAATCAGATTTCCTATAGTTAGTTAGCAGGAGTAATAGTTTAAAACAATTTTGAAATACAAATAGAAAGTTATAATTTGTTGTTCAACAATTAGAATTCTTTACATATATAATCTTAGATCTTATTCAAAGAGCTAATATTACATATTTTGTGTTTGAAAGATTGCACTCATTGAAATCAACACCTTTGGCTTTCTAGATCTTCAATTAATTTTATACAACATGGAACATCAAGGCTGAATATGCATCTATATCTTGCAAAAGATAGAACAATTTTACTGTTCTTCCCAATCTTTTACAAAACACATTAGTGATTATATGTCTCTCTGCTACTTTCTCTACACATTTTTCTATAGCTCATCCATTTTTGCTAAAAGGCAAAGCACATTTCCAGAGTATATTTAAAGTCATGTTTGCTATCTATTGAACAATTTTCAACTTAATTAAAAATGTTTTTGTTGAGATATTAAAACTTTTGTTATAAGAACTAAACAATATACTTGCTTGCAATGATTACAGTTATTGAAATCAACAACTTGTACTTTCTAGATCTTCAATCAGTTTTCTACAACATAGAAGGTTAAGAACTGATATGCCTCTATCTCTTTCAAACTATAGAATACTTTTACCATTTTTTCCCAATTTTTTATAATGCACATTAGTAACTATATGACTAATTTGTATATTCTCTACACAATTTCCTATAGCTTATCCATTTTTACTAATAGGTAAAGAGTATTTCTAGAGCATATTTGATGCCATGCCACCCATCTATTGACAGGCTTTCTACTTAATTCAACTAGTATTTGTTGAGTTATTGATATTTTTGTACATGGGACACTCTATATTTGAAGTATCCCATATCTAGCGAGTGTCCCAACACCGGGTCAAATACGTTACCTATTTACTACTGTTGCTGTTCGAGCTCTACTACGTTTCCTTTGGCCAAGCCATTGCAGCGTTTTCACCGTACCAGCTACTAGCGTCGCCACTAGTACCCATCTTCCCATTCCTCGTAGCATTCTGCGGCATCGTCATCCCTACGCTTGGATTCCAAAGTTCTGGCGCTTCCTTTATTGAGTTTCGCCCTTCAAGTACTTGGTTTCTGGCTTTATGGGCGTGCTAGTGCATGATGTCCCCATGCGCTGCTCGAAGAATGAATCTGCGAGGTTAAACCTACCGTCTAAAGTGGCTAACTGCGCCGAATGCACGGCTGATTTCGTGA
This sequence comes from Tuber borchii, assembly GCA_003070745.1. Taxonomy (NCBI): domain Eukaryota; kingdom Fungi; phylum Ascomycota; class Pezizomycetes; order Pezizales; family Tuberaceae; genus Tuber; species Tuber borchii. The sequence goes on from NESQ01000235.1 coordinate 29,254, forward strand.
AGCGCTTGGGCGGCTAAGTCGAGGAGGAGAATGGGGTGTGCATATTTTGTTTGTACAAGTATAGGAATCTGGACGAATTTGTAAGTTTCCTTTTCCTGCTTTTGGGTTGAGAGGGGGCTAATTATAGGTAGGTGCATGAATGACTTAGGCGGTGAGTTTCCATGTCAGCTACAACCACCACTGGCGCGACTTTGGCATCTTTGGGTGTACATTGTGTCTAATTTTACTGTTGTGTTTTTCAGTGCTTGATGCTTTCTCGGCGGGTGGAGGTCTGTTGTTAGATTGTTTAAGAGGCAGAAGTAGGTTAGGGCACGAGTTCCACAGTAGTTGTATTTTTCTTGTTATTTTTTCCTATGTCTGAATGAGGTTAATTACGGGATTTTTCCCTCTTGTCATTTCCCCTTTGATCGACACTGAAGCCTACCTACAGTATACTCACCATTTCCTCGTCCTCACTCCCGTCACCCCCGCGCTCACTTCCTAGACTGATAGGCCTATGCTATAATCAAAACGACCGCCCCCATAAACCAAATAGCCCGAGTGACAGCCTATGCATTCCTCCACCTCACCTCACTTCACTACCGCGGCATCGACAGGGATTAAGTTACCTAGCCCGCCTAACCAATGGATGGAAACCACCTATTGGGTTCCATAGTTATAATACCCAGCTACGCGAAGTACAATAACACAGAGTTTCTTATAAAAAGGGTGGAGAGTTTTGTTCTCCCCCTTTTATATTAAATTTTTTACTGTTTTCGTTTTGTTTTGGATACCGGTCGTGTGAGTAGGCAGCATTGTAACCGGAATAGGGGGGATTTACGGCGGAATAATTTTCAACCACTATTTTAGGTATATAAGTGGGAGTTTGGGGTTTAATACCGGTACTGTACATGTACTAAAAAGCACCCCCGCAAAAGTGTTGGTGAAACGGGCTTTTTACACCAAAAACACCAACTTTTAGCTACCTGTAGTTTATGAACCCCAAGGAATTTTCCAACCTAACTTCTCATATATAATTATAATACTTTTCTCCTGCTCAAACACAGCTCTTAATAAATTTAGTGAGGAATTGGAGAAGTTATGGGGTCTTAAAGTTTTGAGTGAGCCAAAAGTGTCATTTTACATACAAAATTAACATAGCAACAGGTATGATCCACTTTGAAGCCTAGTAGCTTAGCCCCACAGGGCTAATTGAGCTGATAAGTGGTGTTAGGTGAAAGCTTTAATGAAGATGAAAATAATTAGCTTAGTCACAAACATTTTTTGAAGCAATTCCAGGTGTGGGGGTTGATCAAACATAGCGAGTTTTGGTGTAAAAAGGCTGTTTCACCAAGACTTCTGCGGAGGTACTTTAGTATGCGACTTGGAATAGCCAGGTTGGCACGCGTCAACCTGCCCTCTTGGTTAGTTATGGTACAAAAATGCGTTGGGACTTTGGTTGTAGACGCTTTAGACACCTCACACCATATACCATAACCGGAAAGGTGCGGGGTTGGAATATTTTATTATAGGAAATGGTCATCCACAAAGGCCTTATAATATTATAGTGTAATCCATAACAGTGATTTCAATCTACCGGTACTCAAGTCGTCTGATTGAAGATGCTCCTGTTATAGTGGCGGCACGCCAAAAACAAAACCCCCCCCAATATTCAATCCGGCCACGGAGGTGGCCCCGGTACGGAGAGGGAGAAGACTATCAAATTCCACAGGATTTCCATCAACCGCTACCGGGGGGTACACATCCTCCATATCCTTCCCCGGAACCAGGCGGTTTTTTTCCTTCATGTAGGGCTAAGAGCACGTGGCGGGTGGGGACCCTAGGTATCTTACTACCCCCACATACTCATATAAGTTTCAACACCCAAACCCTCCCGGGGAACCACAAATTGAAGCGAAGTAGGGAAGATCGCCAGCTCTCTCACTACCTGGACCAGATACTTTAATTATTTCCTTAAAGGCGGCTCTATCTTAACCCCCCTTCTTGCAGTCGAGGATTCACATGGAAGAGAGCCTTACTAACTTAGTGATACCGTGCATCCTACATACTTAATCACTGCTTCCCCCAAGTTTTCCGTAGGGCACTTGAGCAATCAAGAACTATAGAGATCAGAAATACCCCACGCGGACTAAGTTACCCACCCACTCACCTACACTTACCATACTAACTCTACAGAACAGGCGTAACCACTATCCTGGACTAGGCCAGTCTGTACAGCATCTTATAGTATCAATCTAGCATAACTCTCACCACCCCGCACCTGCCAAATATACCAACCAAGAGAAAATACATCCCCACTTCTACTACAGCCTGGATGGAGCACCAGGGCGCCAGAGCGCGCCGCACGCACGAAGAGAGCAAGGCTCAGAGATGATGCGTACAGAAAGAAAGAAAGAAATCAGTAATAAGTATCCCCACCGACAGGGCCGCCGCAAAAGGTCCTTACTTTAGGAATTAAGTTAAGTTAGCTCCTATCCGAGCACCAGGCTTCGGAAATACTGTAGGACAAAACAGGCAGGGATTTCCATCTAGCTAAATTCAGTTCTTAATCCACGTGTTAGCCAGCATAGTGCCTGATCTCGGAGGTATTATAACTCGGGCGCCGCACGCATAGTTGGTTAAGTGATACAGTCCCATCTATCACCGTCCGCTAGATACGTATTCCATCTCCAGAGAAAAGATTTTTTAACAAGTAGGGAGCAGGGAACAGTATAATTGTAATCATGGCACATTGGGTGCGAATGGCAAATACCCAACGGCGACACTTACTCAAGGGTTTAAATGGCTTATAGTTATTCAATGTATTCAAGATTTCTAGCGAAACAAAGACAACGCTCTCATGATGAATTGTGGGGAAGGGATTAGCCCAATACTAAAATATATTACCGTACCAGACCCATCCACGGGGAAATTTCACCAGAGCATGCCCGCAACAACCCAAAAGCAACCGCCAATAAATCTATTTACCTCACTCCTTTGGAAGGCGAGTGATAGTACATGATCGCAGAGCTCTGGATTTGGCGAGTTGTCACCGACAGACCATCCATCTATCCACCCCCCGTTAGTAGCCCCCCTCCTTCTATCTACAAGCCTCAGTTAGCCCCGGGGAGACCCTCTACCCACCAACAACCCACCCACCCTGCCACAACCTACCCACTTCCTGCGTAAACAACGCCCTAACTTCATCCAACCTGACTCTCTCTCCCGGATGCTCGCGAACGCACATCTCAACCATATTGCGCCAGGTATCGGGAATGTTCATCTCCTCGGACCACCTAACTTCAGCACCTCCTGTAACATCCAGGAGCTCCGCGGGGACTTGCTCAAGCATCATCCAGAGCATGACGCCGAGCGAGTAGGTTTCTACAACTTCTAAAGCGTTGGAGATGGATTTCCATTCTTGAAATATGTTTGGGAGCTCCTGGTCGTGGTCGCCTTTTGTTTGGCTAGTTGGGGTTGGAGAGGTGGAGGAGGTAGTAGAGGTAATGGAGGAGCTTTTGGCGGAGGGTGGGCGTTGGTTATGATGGCGGTTAAACAAGGAGGGGGGTGCGTTGCTGTCGGTGTTGATGATAGATTTGAGGAACCTCTTCTCCGCATCTAGCTCTTCGCGCTCTTGAGCTAGTTGCTCCTGCTTGACTCTAGCGGAATGATTTTGGCGTCATTTCAAGGTAGATTCGACGGCATTGTTTCGACGACTATAACATTCCCTAACTTCCCATTCACCTCTCACCTGACTCTCAGGTGGGAAACGCCAGGGGGATAATATTTTTGGTTCGGCGCCCTTTCCGAAACCACGGAGGCATAGTAGAAGGTGCTGGTCCATGTAGAATCTCTCTAGGCCGAAACCCCCACCACTATCACCGAGTGAAATACCTGCGACCCGATGAAGGTCTATGACAACAGTGGTCATTTGCAAAGCCCATTTGGCCTTCTGTAGTAAAGATATCTTTCTTCTTCTCTTGCGTCCCAGGATTGAAGAAAGGGATATAGAATCGCTGAAAATATACTCACTCAGTTTGCCATACTTGTAATACTCTGTTATGAATCCGATGACTCTCCGCGCGATCCCTAGTTTTCCCAACGCAACGTAGCCAGTTAGGGCCTAGGCAATGTAAGGATGAAGAGGGAGACTGGCTAAAACTCTCATCTCGGAGTAAATATGGTCCACCTGCACAGAAATGTCAAGATCGTCACCCGTAGATAGATTGCTAAGGTCAAGTGCTTTAATAAACACAGTATGCCCTTCAACCATACCGGCCCAAGCTATATCACCCTATCTTTTCTCCCAAATAATTTCCAACCGGTCGTTGAAAGACAGCCCAGACCTCTGCCCAGTAAATGTAATCCCTAACTGAGTGGGTGTCTTTAACTGGAAAGAAGCAGCTGATAAGCCCACGTCGGAACAAGATTGCATTGAGGCTCCCCATCACTGGTCATCTGTATTTCAAGATGCCACGGGCTTCCAAATAATAAGCTCCCCAATATTTGATTGATAATGCGTGTTAATAATTGCGTGAGAGCCATCCCTGGCTCTGCGGGGAGCGGGTCATCCTGGCTCTGAATCCGGATTGGCGAAGTTACGGGTGAGCCATCAGGAGTGTGATACACGGTGCCAGCCTCGGGCTTGATGATGACTGTATTTTGAATGATATTTGTACCAGCCAGACCAAGCTCAAGGGACACATAAGCTTGATTTTCGGCAGTTTTGAAGTTAATGACCCCCAACTCGTATATAACTAGTGATGAGGAGTAGTCGTCTTCAAAAGACGGAGCTTTACCACCGGGGGACGAGAACGAATCTGGCAGACGGGGCGGGCCGCAATTGTAGGGAGTACACCGCAACCTCCAACGAGGGAGCTACTTGATCGAGGAAACGTGCCATGAGTAGGAGATGACAAGAGGGATGAGGGACGGGGAGAGCCGGCCGACATGGTGATGAGCGGGGAACTAGTCAGCAAGGTCGGGCTGCTGCAAATATGTATGTCTTGTCAGGATGCGATGGGATGGAAGAAAAAAATTTACTGAGGAAAAAGGAAAGAATTCAATTTATTAAACATTGAGATGAGGGGAGAACCATACGATGATTAGTTGTTTTGTTGTATCGATGGATGGTGGTTAGTGGTTCCGAGGGTCTCGAGCAATGGAGCCACTGTATGTTGTGCAGCCGGCGAACTTCAAAGCACTACCCTGCCCAAGCAAGCGATCAAAGGGGAAAGGACAAGAGAAGGAAAACCCTCTTAATTAACCTCACTCAGATATAGGAAAAAATAGCTAAAAAAAAATACAATCACTGTGGCACTCATACCCTAACCTAACATGCTTCTGCCTCTTAAACAACCTAACAACCGCCCTCCACCCCCAAGAAAGCACCAAGTACTGAAAAATACAACAGCAAAATAAGCACAATGTACACCCAAAAGATGCCAAAGGCGCGCCAGTGGCAGTTGTAACTGAGATGGAAATTCGCCGCCTAAATCATTCATGCATCCACCCATCATTAACCCCCCTCCCCACCCCAAAAGCAAGAAGGGCAAACTTACAAATTCGTCCCCATCCCTATACGAACAAAATTCACACACCATTCTCCTCTTCGACATAGCCGCCCAAGCGCTTCACGAAATCAGCCGTGTATTCGGCGCAGTTAGCGACGTTAGGCGGTAGGTTGAACTTTGCTAATTCATTCTTCGAGCAGCGCACGGGGACGTCATGCACTAGCACGCCCGTAAAGCCAGAAACCAAGTACTTGAAGGGTGAAATCCAATACACGAAGCGCCAAAGATTTGGAATCCCAGCGTAGGGCACCACGACGACGAACTCCTTGGGAGCTCTGTCGGCCTCTGGCTCTGGCGGTAACAAGTTTCAATGAGATTTTTCTCACTGTCATCCTGGGTTACTGGGGGAACAGTTGATTCGTGGTTGGTAATTGCAGAAATGGTCGGTTCGTGGTCGCTAATAGTTGTCGGAAGGCCTCACCATTACCGGTGGTAGGAGGGGTCGGGCCATCATGGCCGGGTCCCCCGCCGATCACCTCCAGCACCCCCGCTGTTCGGCTTCTTAATCTCAAGTCCACCGCTATCATGATAGCAAAGAACATCCAGAACGCAATGATAATCCCGACATTCCGCCAAAGGTGCGACCACAGGTAAGTAAATTGCGTATGGATATAATCCTCTCCACGAACGATCCTAGTCCCAAGCTGATTTTCCTATAGCGCACACAACTGGTATTGCGGATCCAGACTTGGACCGAAGGGAACTAGTGCTGGGGGAATGCACTGCATATTGGGATTATAAAACTCGTTCGCCATGAGAGCTTCAAAACCATACTAGATCGGTTTTATCCAGCGGAGCCAAGAGAACCAGGGTGTATTGACGAGGGAGGGATTAGGTAGCCGGTGTATACTATAAGCGCTTGAATGGAGACACCTGTAATGTGGATTGCTACGTCGAGATTTGCGGAGAAGACACCGACCATACGAAAGGAGTACATATTGGCCGTTATGAGGAATACAACTAGGAGACTTATTAAGAATTGGGACGTGTGCGTTGGAGACCTAGATACGTTAACAATGGGATGATATTTATGTGAGAATTGGAGGAAACATACCAGGCATGAAATACACAACCATATTCCCAGTCTGCTCTCCTCCAACCCTTCTCCCCAGGGAGAATAAAACCTTGCGGATGAAGTAAAGGTGAAGGAATTCGTGCGCCGGGAGTGCAGATTGAGAAATGCCACTCAGCAAGAAATTTCAGAAAGTCGTGGTGCAGTACCAAAAGAACCCTGAGAATCCCACTATAAAGTAACCCTACGACTGGTGGAATACTGCGTTCTTTTAGTGGTACATCAACATACACCAGAAGAGTCTCCAGAAGGTTCACGAATACCGGCCAACCCTTCAAGAGTGTTAGTGTTCGTGGGAGAGTTGATCCAGAAAAAAATCTTACCTTCTCGCCCTTGAGCCTGAGTAGCTTGGGCATAAAGTAACGATGGGAAACTAACGTCATCCAGTGGAAACTGAACATAGGAAAGAAAACCGGCTGGATGGTTAAAAAGCATTCCGCAAAAGTCTCCAATATTCTCTCATGGTACCCCTTCATCTGGTTTTCGATCAGGCGATATTCGTACAACATACTAAAGAAGAAACGGAAAAAACACTTTTTGTGAGAAGTGTTCGCCATGAGTCTCGTGATGGTGGTTAAAGATAAAAAAACGATGAGGGCTAAAGTGCTACTTAGATAGTCTGCCTTGTCAACCGTTTGCCCTTCTGATCGCCTTCCCCCTGGCACTTTACAAGGAGGACGACTAGCTTCGCGAGAGCATCAATGGGGATATAGCAGTTAGTTGCGGCTGCCGGGTTGGTACCGGTTGATTGTTCATATTCAACAATGCAAAACTGGATACAAGTTCGAAGAAACTCGCAAGAGGGCGCCGTATCAGCTAGAGCTTTAGTCTGATGAAGTTACATGATGAATGAGGAGTAATTCTTCTCCGTCGTCACAAAGTACTAGCAGAGAGATATCCACTCAGCGAATATATACTCAATCTGATCCCGCTTCTCGCGATCCTCGAGGTCTATATGTTAATCTTCCCTGTCTGAATCTTGAAAGTCGCCAGCCAATTCAAGAGCCACCTTATTGGTGGGGTCTTACTCAAGCCAGCTACCCACGGCGTCAAGTGATAATCCAAAATCGGCTCTCAGAGCAAGAGGATTTTGACCAGTGACAGTCTCTTGAGCAGCTGTGACAGGAACTCCAACGCTGCAGGCTTTCCCGCGTTAATTGATGGTATCAAGATGGGTGAGCGCGAAAAGCTGAGTCTTTAGAAGCATAACTGTGACCGGGACATTGAACATCCGCTGCATAAATTAGCATCAAACAAATATAGCAATAGGCACATACCTCATCGCCTTGACCTTGGGAAAGCCACATACCGACGTCTTTTGCCGTGAGTGGAGAAAGCTCAAAAACTTTCTGTAGAAGAAACCCAAGCGCTTCAAGCTCCATTTGATTTTGCGTATCCGTATACAAAATGAGGCACACAGAGGAGGCTACGGTTGTACAAATAGTGTCTTTGAGGCAAGGCATGTTGCGTTATGCCAGGGACGCGTTGCTTGGTATAGTCTCAATAAACTGGAAAAGTGGATGCTCCACATGTAGGTCCTTGAGGCGTTGCTCACGACATTCCTTTTTTGCAAGTTTCCGCACCTTACTCAAGAGAGCCTAGGGGAGAGATATGGCATTAGAATAGCAGACTTCCATCTAGATGCGTTGTAAAACATACCGAAATTTTAGACTGGATTTCCTTCTAGCCAGCGTCTGAGACCCCAGGTGATTGCTGGTAAGCTCTCTGCTGTGCCTGTGGAGGTTCCACAACCGTGCTTCCGCTTGGCCAGAAGTCGCTTGGGAAAGGGCTTTCGAATGAATTTCTGGCACTCTCCAGGTTTGGAACCCTCGCCATCCTATTGAAGTCCTCATACATGCTCAATTGCTGGCGTGAGAGTCCACCTGGCTTCAACCTGAGCTGATCTGAGACATGAAGTGCAACCTGAGAGACATCAGGCGAGACAAATGGTCGATTAGTTCTCAATTCCCGGTGCGGCTTCTTTGGCTGATACGCTTGGTTCAACCCATCATCAATATCTGGAATGGCTCGCTCCTGGATTGCCTTTTCTATGATCTGACATGCTATATCAATATTGTCGTTGACACACACAGTAATTGTTTGATCTGTGATGACTTGCTCATTGTATCCGCTCTTGGCAAGTAGAGCACGAATGTTATTGTGCATGCTCATTCGCAGTGGGTCCTTGCACGTAACGAGAGCTAGACCTCCGGCAAGATACCGAACAACGATATGTGCAGCATTCCTCATCTTTCCTTCATCGCCTTCTGTCGCAAAACCCTTCTGGATGAGTTGAGATGTCGAAATGCTAGCAATAGTAGCCGACCTCTCAACTACCGATCCGATAATCTCCATAATGGTACGATCCATGGCTAGCTGGAGAATGCGCTTGATAGCAGGGTGTTGAACCACCGAACTGACGATAACTTGGTCGGCAAACCCGGCGGGAACCGGATCTGAGGTGGGAGAAAAATCTTGTGGGTGTAGAGAAAGATCTTCAACAACTGGTAAACCCTCCTCTTCTTTCTCCGCTGGCCAATCTCGAGTTCCTTGGATGCCTGCTGAAGGTTCAATGGTTTTGATGTCCAGATCCAAATTTTGCAAAGAACCTCAATCTCGAATTTAGGGTAAAGTTTGAGCTCAACATATTGGTAGAGCTCAATCAAGATTCGTATAATAGCTATTAGCCAAGGGTTAGGGGGTTTGAAGAATGTCGATTTGATTGATTGCTCCAAAACTTTACAAGTGAAGGGGAGGACAACTGTGAGCCTCTCGGTGACGAATCCTTCAATGAGCAAATCTCTGAAGGAGATATTTTTAAACATTATCAGCTATCCTTCACGATCATCAGCCCTCCTAGCCAACAAGCCAAGTTCTTCAAATGCGCCCCCTCGTTCGAGCTATTGAAAGTAGGCTCCGCATTCAGTAATTTGATAACATTGACATAAGTTTCGTGCAAAACCTCTGCTGTTAGCCCCTTATCGTTGTATTTGTCCAAGACATCGAGGTATAGTTTGTGGTAGTTATGCTCGTGCTTGGCCCGTTCCACAACCAAGTAGCTAGCGAACCACTGGTGATGCTCCTCGCGCAAATGCTCCTTTAAAAACTCCAGCTTTGCTTCCAGGTTGGAATTGGAAACGTTGTCGAGGATGAACAAAACCCTATCTTGCACTTCCTCATCAGGCTCAGTATAAGTTGATAGATCTCGAAACGGCATAATGGGGTCCAAAGACCGTGTTTTGATGATTTGGGAGACAAGGCATTGGAGTCGCCATTGGTCAGCACAGCTCCTGGCTCCCCTTGATCAATATTGCCGTTCACCGACAGTTCACTCGGTCGGTCAACATTGCCACTAATAACATCTTGAGCAATCTTCCATGTATCTATCCTTGAAGTCCCGAGACCTGCGAAAGCAGGCCGCAATAAGATTTCCACTCTTTTAGCCTATTCTTGAATTGAACTAGGACCTGTAAACCAATCTTGTACATTGTCGAAGAAGGGTCGTGATCGTGGACAGCTTGCCACACCATTGCTAGGACAACACGGAGAGGAATATCATCAATGAGCTTGTAGACAATAATGCTGCTAAAGAGCACAGAAGTTGTCGCAAGTGCTTGGAGCGGGTATGAAGGGTAACGATGATACTCATCAAAGACACCGTGTATCATACAAGCAAAGAGATCTTGATCTTGGAGGACTGAGGACGTTTTTAACCCACGAAGATAGGTGACCATCTCACCGATTTCAGTCTCCCGGCTATACATCATCTTGTAGTTTGGTTGCATTTCCTTGTTGACAGTAGGAGAGAATGTATTGCTCTCAGAATTATTCGCCAAGATGATACAATCCATTCCACAACCAAGATTGATTAGCCGTAGATAAGCCTGGATGAACGTTGGGTTTCCGTAACTTTCTCTTGCAGATCTTGGATCATTGGCGGATCACTACATAAACAGTCAGTGGCAAATAGAGTTATTATGGACTAAAAAACTTACTTCTTATCGAGCAGAGTAAGTGTAGGCGGGCCCAACCCTAAGACTAACCATAGTGGGCTCTCCACCTTTTCTCGTCTGAATATACTCTGCCTCCGCCTTGACCCGCAGGAATCAGTAGGTTTCTGTTACAAAGTCGCTTCCATGTTAGTTGATCATTTCTTGAGGCCACTTTTCAAGATTCACATATTCTATTCTGGCTGCCAAAGCTCCAACATCAAGGACGAATGGCGCATTCTTAACTTCGAATAGGTCACTAAGACATCGAAGCTCCTGGGTAATATCTAGAATACGTGTGATGTTCAGATTGTTTTTGACCAACTTTTGCATTAGTCTAATGACGTTTATTGCTGTGAAAAAGATCTACTATTACAAGAAAATAGGGGTGGGGGAACAGTTACTTCCATATCTCAATGGGATCTAGTTTCTGACGCTTCCTCTGAGCAAAGGTTGGCTCTCCGTTCGACCCAATACTTTCCTTTACAAGCTTGATTGCTCGATCGGTAGCTCTGAGACGGGTTGTTCCAGGGATTGAACTTTGGATGACTTCCTTTAGATCCTCTAACGGAAAGGTGATCTCGTATGCCGGATCGTGTCCCTTGGGGACTCGGTCTCCTAGCAAATCCCGGAGGGTGATCCCAAACACGTTGGGAGTTTCCGCGGCGCCTGTCTCCGGAGGTAAGAGGTTTGCGAAAAAGGTCTCAACTATGTCATCGCCAGCCTCAGTTGCTTTGAAAAGATGAAGGGTCGCATAGACGTTTCCGAGTAATGGGGGCTTGAGTCCCCCCTGTTCGTTTAAGTCGAAGAGCCTCTCTGCTAAAGTGATCAAGTCCGTGTCTTCATCTATCCCGGCGATAAGTGTTTCCTGCCTGTCGTCGCGGGGAACTGGTGGAACAGCCAACTCGCAACCAGCAGTGGTAGAAATAATCGGTTCATTGTCACTGAGAAGGGTGGTCGGGCTGCTGCTGGCCGCAGAAGGAGTTGGGCCATCGGTGGCCCCATGGTTATCATTAATGACATTCTGAGTCTTGAGGATGATGGCCTCACTACCGGCGGTAGAGGGGGTCGGGCGATTGTTGCTCATGTTTGGGGTGAATGTAACCCCGTCGCTATTTGCAGCAGAAGGCGCCCCCTGACAGGAAGCCTCAGACCCCACCCCCCACCTCTCTAATATTACCTCATGTCTAGCTGGCCCTTCGCACACACTTCTTCGAGGTTCCGCATTCAATCCGGCTCGGGCCGCAGCCGCGTCTGTGGCCTCGTCCACATTCCATTTCTCTCCTTCAGCATCCGAAATCACCAAGGATTGATTTGCTGTCAGATTCCTAGTATCGAGACAAGTCTCAATGATTAATGGTGGAGGTCGCAGTTCGAACGAGTCTCCATCGCGCGCCTTCGGATATTTTTCTCTGAATGCGAGTACGACAACAACTTTAGTTTCACCATTCGTCTTAAGTAGCCACAGTCGAGCATCTTGTTTGAGTTGTTCCATGGATTCCGACCAGCCGGTTTCGCATACGATGGTCGGAAACTTCCCTCCCAGCAATTGGACAAAAGAATCGGGCATTTTTTTCGACGTTCCAAACTTGTCCCCGGCGAAGCCTGAGAACGCTTAGACAATGTCAGCTATTTGAATTCAAAAAGGAAAAATGAGTGCCTTATACTTGTGCCCGATCCGCCTACGACCACCATTTTGCCTGCTTGCTTCCTTCCAAATTTGTCTTCTAGTGAATATAAAACCTCACGGCTAAAAAAAATATGAAGGGATTCGTGTGTCGGCATGGCCATGCATTGTATCTGTAAAGTTTCATTCATAAAGTTGTATTCGAAATGAAAGTCGTCATGCTCAAGAACTTTCGCGTTTTCATCTGCCCACTTTGACATAACATCGTTCGTAATGTTTGGAAATCTGAGTGTCCCTTCATTATTTTTCCGAAGCTGTAAAAGCTTCCTCCACCCAAGCCCGGCAAAATCTACGGGGTTTTCCATACGTTTCGGAAACGGGAGCTCAGGGAGAAGAGACTGTTGGTTCGTGTTCGTCAGGCTCGGAACTCCAACTTCTTTCCTGGATCTGTTCGAATGCTCAACGGTTATATTCAATTTCCGTGTGGTTGAAGGTGATGAGGTAAAGGGCAAAGGTCTTTTTTTTGGTGAGATGATTGCCGGTTGCCCAGGGCTATAATTCCTGGCCCGAACGGGCACAGGTCGCCACTGGTAAGAACGAGAATAGTCACCGCAAAGCATCATAGTGACACGTGGTATCAGGTGAAAAAAGAAAAAATTAAAAATTAAGCTCAGAATCGGATGATAATGTGATGAAAGGGAAAAAAAGAAAGGGGGGATGAGGGACGAGAGAGAAAAAGAAAGGAAGAGTGGGGAATTTCCTAAAAATAGCTCTCCATCTGGACCGCAGATTACAGCCCTGCAGAGAATAAGCGAGTCCGAGAGGAAGGTTGCGGTACCGTAAAATCTCGAAAAATCCGGATGGCTTGGAATGCGGCTCAGCCATACAAACCGCCACTAAAATGGTAATAGATCGACGTTTTGGCGGTGGTTTGTATTGCGAATCCACTGCCAAGCCATCCTGATTTTTCCAGATTATACGGTATGGGAATTATTCCGGAGACGGCCCCGCCCAACCGTTCCCCCTCCTGACTTCAGCCTGCTCCTTGAGTTAACCTACTCGAGCACTATAGCCACCAACACAAGTCCAATGAAAAGGTAGGCAGGTAGGTAAGTGAACCCCTCACTCACCCACTCACTCACTACAAGACGAAAAAAAAATTACAGTATGATACAAAAGGCCTCACCGATATTTTGCAAAAAAAAAAAACGAAAGAACGGTTATCACACAGGTTAGCTTTTTCCAGGCTATATATATTACTAACATTCCGTATGGTGCTAACTTATGCCCCGCAGTATATAATATGATATGTAAAGAAAGCTGCTATGATATGCACTTGTCTGCCCATGTACTTATCTACCTGCCAGTCGGCCAATTTGCTCATGGTATGATTGGCCAACATCATCAATGGGCAAGGAAGAAATATATAACGCGGGTGTATCGGTCATAGCACGTCACTCGCTGTTCTTAGCTCCGCCGCAGAAGCCCACAAGTCCAACCAGTTTCTCTCCATGCAATGCCCCACACGCGCACTGGTACATAGCATGGGAATTTTATCATATCATACCATCGGTCGTGATATATATATACTACAGCGAGTGATATTATATCATACACAAGCTTCCAGAAGGAGGGGAGGGAGGGAATATCAACAGCTATGTAGATTATAATAGGCAAAAAAATAATTTGATATACACTCCTATATACAATCTACCTTTCCTTCTTTCCTTCCTTCCTTCCTTCCTTCTTTCTTTCTTTCTTTCTTTCTTTCTTTCCACTCGTCTCATCCAACCACTACTCCATCCATTAACAGAAGAATGAAACGTCGAAAGAAAGAAAAGAAAAGAAAAGAAATATGATGAGAAATTTGAAAAAGAAACCCCACCAGAAAAAAAAAGCCCAAGTTAGATAGACAGAGATAGAGAGGAGAAACCCCAGCCAACCCGCAGGTCAAGTAAACATGGCAAGCAACAAAACAAAAACACCTCCCATGTTCATATTGTGTACCCAATCCCCTCAATTCTCTTCATACTACTGTTATCCACTTTATGATCGCATTCTATGCCAAAGAATAGAATATATAAAAATAAGGAAAAAAGTCTCCTAAGAAAAAGATAAGATTGTTTTTTTTTTATAGAAGAAAAAATAAAAAAGGGGGCCAAGAACTAAGAACTGGGGAGACAAATCCCCCCGCGCGTAACGTAAAGGTAGTAGAAGTAATAGAATAACAGTAGGGGAACAATTGGAGGGGGGAAGACGAAACCACCAGCAGTACGACCGACAAACAGACAGACCAACCAAGGAATGACAGGAGAAAACGAGAATGACAAAGCAGAACAGGTAAACAAGGCATCCTAAATAACGATGAGCGCCAAAACATAAAAACACGTATATGTGACTCCGTCCCAAAAAGTTCACACAGGAAAAAAAGAAAAAAAAAATCAAAGACTCAAAAACGAGGAATTCCATTGTGGTGAGAGGAGGAAGGAGGGGAAAAGAGAAAAGAGAGGAATAGAAAAGGAAACCCTCTGAATAATCAACTCCAGCCAGCACCCCTTGAGCCTTCCCCTATGCTTCCCGCACCCCCACCACGACTGCCTCTTCGTCGAGCGGAGGGTCCGGTTGAGCCGTCCCTACCGCCTCGTTCCTGATCTAGGCTTCTACGAGACTGTTGAGCAATTGACATATCGCTCATCGTGAAGAGGAGGTCGTCTTCCTCGCCATAGATCCCGGGTTTCGTGTAACCGAACGTTCGTCCTCCCGAAGGGCGGATTCTTCCTTCTGTTGAGCTACCACCGGCCCTTTGCTCTAGACTAGATGTTGATCCAGTAGTGGGAGGAGTTGAGCTCCCTCTTCCTCTAGACGGAAACCTTCCGCGGGACGAGCGCCCAGGAGACCCAGAACCCGAATATGTAGCGCCTCTGTGGGACGTAGTATATCGTTGCTGAAGTCGAGGAAGATCACCCTCAGCTTGTGGTGCTCTTATAGGGCCAAAAGCCAGGGCGTCATCCCCGTCGTTATCCTCGCGCGTTTCTGGTTCGGATTCTGAAGTCCCAGGCAAATTAGTCGCGGATGCGTTCTGAAGGTCCAGAAGGCGGCTCATACTTAGCGGAGCCGTATCCAGACTACCAAGGCTGGCACTCTGTCGCATTTCCGGGCCATAGGGAACTAATGGATCAAACCCAAGGGAATCACCATCAAGACGCTGTTGCTGCTGTTGAGACATGGAGTTTGACCTACGTGAACCAAAAGGACGAGGAGAGGATGGTATATCAAGGGGAGATGTGGTAGCAGCAGTCGTCATCCTCGAACTACCACTAGCCCCAGAGCTCAGGGCATGCTCAGGCCTGTCTCCACTCCGCGGCGATACCCTTCCTGGATGGCCCCGTTGGTCGTCGTGTCGTGGCGTATGTTGTGCCGTTAGTCCCGCACTCAGCCTGGAAGGGATAGCGGGCGTATGGGGTGTATGGGGTGTATGCGGAGAAATAGGCTTTCCGGGCGAGGAGGAAGAGGAAAATTCGGTCGAAGGTATCATTGCAGGAATATTGGATAAATGTCTACTCGATGTTGAGGGAGAGGCTGGAGGCGGCTGAAGAAGGAGTGATGATGATATAGAGTCCGCCATACTCATATGCGAATCTCTCATCTTCTGGTACTTTGATAATGCATTTCCAGTCCGTTTACTTGAAGCCTCGCCCGAAGAACTTCCAAAACTCTTCAATGTTTGGTTTTGGCCATTGGCCAATAACTTCATGAAATCTCGGATTTGCAAATCCTCATTAGAATTGGCTCCAGTCTCTGCGTAGAGACCGGACCCGGGGGCGGCTGACGAAGAATAGCTAGCTTTTCCACTGCTATTATTATCATCGTCAGTGCGGCTCGCACCTGAAGGGTTACGTGGCCGACGCGAACCAAAGCTACTTGCGATTCGAGTCATGGGCTGTGCAGCTAATGGAGAAGACCCAGTATTCGAAGTCGGAATAGCATGCTGGGCAGATGCATGCTCAAAACTTGGTGGGGGCACTTTATTGGACGATGGGGGCATAGCTCCAAGGCTTGGCCGTTGTCGGTGGACCACAGGAGTTGACATCCGATTTAACGAAGTTCTCGGGGATGAAGCAACCTGATCAGAACTCGCCGGTGAAGCTGATAACGAAGGAGACTTGAACGGCTGCATAAACGACACAGAAGATCGACGCTGTGGGCCACCCCCATCCACGCTCCTAAGAGACGCTTTCGATCCATGCATGGATCGCAAGCCGGTTGTAGGTCGCTCAATAGGCGAACCAGTTGGGGATGCCCTATCAGCCATTTCCGCAGCAGATCGTAGGGCAGAGAGCGGGCTTGCTCCAATCGGATTGGCACCCTGTTGGTGGAACGATGACAGACTCCCGTAAGTCTGGTTAAACTCGGACCTCGGAGGCTGATTCATGCCAGCAGACGGCAGCGAGTTCATTTCTCTTCCGAGAGGCTGAGAGGTGTTTCTTGGGACGGGCGGTGGCCGGAAGAAGTGTTCATCCAAGTTCAAGAACTGAGAGCTCAGCAAGGCTTCTGAGTCATCCACCCTAAAATCACAGTTCTGTCGATAAGAAACCTCAACCTTGATAGAACCTGCTGGACTATCCACTTTTTCAATCCGATATGTTTCAACAACGCTGCCCTCGTCTTGACACAACGGCACATGCAAAAGATCGAAATCCTTCGGAGGACGTGAATAGTCACTCCCATTAATGACTCGACAATTAACTTTCAGCGCGCTCGGGTTGAGCCTGGATTTCAACAGCCGTCGACGAAATTTCCAAGTAGGCATAAGCCCAGCGTATGTATATAATGCACGAAACACCACAATGCCCTTCTTATAAACAACAGGGAGCTCTGGGGCAAGCGCGACGTCAAACGGAGCACTAATTCACACCATATAATCAGTTAAAATTCCTCAAATTATGAGGGAAATATAGAAGAGAAAAAAAGAAAAGAAAAAAAGCCAATCATAAAAGCTCGGATGAGGTAATAAAATAAAAGTATAAAAAGCAAACTAGAATGTGGAGGGGGAGGATGTCAGGGGAGTTACTACGGAAGTGGGGAAAGAAAATTAAGCTTACCTCAATTCTATTCTCCACCTCTCTAATATTACCTCATGCCTAGCGGGCCCTCCGCGCACACTTCTTCGAGGTTCCGCATTCAATCCGGCTCGGGCCGCAGCCGCGTCTGTGGCCTCGTCCACATTCCATTTCTTTCCTTCAGCATCCGAAATCACCAAGGATTGATTTGCTGTCAGATCTCTAGTATCGAGATAAGTCTCAATGATTAATGGTGGAGGTCGCGGTTCGAACGAGTCTCCATGGCGCCACAAATCCAACTCCTTTCGAAAGGCATCCGTCTCGTCAAGCTCGATATTGAACTACACAATCGAGTAAGGAGCAAGGAATTAGTAACCGATGCTCGAAGACCAGGGGAATAAAAATAATAAAAAGATAAAAAAAAAGTAGCAAATAATACAAGAAGGACAACCAGCATACCCATTTATTAACCTTCCTAACACCATTCTTCGATATCACTGGTTTAGTCTGCGCCCGTGTCTGTATGATGATCATTGCAGCTTTCATGAAAAAAGCTTGTATGATCTGGTTTACTTTATCTCTATTCGTTCTCTCACCACCGCCATTGTTTCCCGGACTAGCTCCCGATGCACCAGATGAGTAACCCCCCTGCGATGCTCCCCGTGAATGTCCTCCTCCAGGCGGAACATTTGTAAACCCCCCAGAACCAGAAGAAGTGCTCGAACCGTCCATCCCAGCGTAGTTGAAGCCCGTAGAAAACCTCCTCGTCTGCTCAACCTCGCCTCCTGCCAAACCTCCGGCAGTCGTCCGCCGCCGTGGTGAATCCCAAGGGAGCTGTGGTGAATCTCGCCCGTACATTATTTAAGCTATAGATAAGCGACAAATAGGGCGAAAGGGTAGTAGTGGTGATTTGTAGATGGAGGGATGGGATCTTTCTTTTAGAGAAAATAAGGAAGGTGGACGGAGCTTATGCTGCTAGGCAAAAATGACAAAGTTGGTTATGAAAAATTCCAAGTCCGCGATAGCCATCACATTTATCTAATCCACTGTGAACCCTTGAGTTATTATATCCCTCCCTCTCTCTCGTCCCCCTACGCCCTTTGCCGTCCCACCACGCCACGTAGTTCCTGGTAGGGTTTTGTAGGCTGTTGAACCCTGATGGTTGGCTCGTTTCCGCTCTGACGGAATGCGAATTTTACAAGGCCGTGCTTTGCGGGGGGGGGGAGTGCTCGACAGAGCCTCTCAATCGTAGGGCGGCTCGCGCGAGCTCGAAACGGGCAGCTAGCCAGGAAGCGGGTGTCACAGGTTGATGCAAACTACTTTGTCCAAGCAGGTCAATAAGCGAATTACTCTATAGGCGAGCCAGCGCCGCGAAGGTCTCGATAAGCAGTGAGGAGAAAACAGAACAGTGAGTGGGAGGAGGTGAAGGGTTGGAAAGGTTTGGGGGTGGCGATGATGTAGAAAGGTGTGAGTGAGAAGGATGATTAAAAGGCTACAATGTCTTCCTTGGCTGAGCCAGATGACAACGGGGCGGTATCCGTGAAACAGAAGGAAAAGGCTCTGGGCAGAGATGAATGGGATACCCCGATCAAGCTGAAGAGGGGGGGAATAAGAACGAAAGTCGAAGAAGCACAAGAAAGAAGGAAGCAGAATAGACAAGGGCCGTGGTGGTAGGGGATAGGAAGAGGGGGGTGGGGGGAAGTGGGCAGGGCAGGGCAAAGCGGATGTGAAGGGGGTGAGGGAGAAGGAGACACTGATGGCTAGGTTGAGATGAAGAGGTGACAATCGAAAGTCCCCCAAGGGAGGAACGAGAGTGACAGAGGGGGGGGGATGAGGGGAGAGTTGGATTAAAAAACGAAGGGGAAGAGTGGTGACTAAGGAAGTGGGTAGACGATGTTGTTATAGTTGTGTCAAGGACAATCGATCAATAGACAACTAGGCAAGAAAAAGCCATATATAGATAGATGGAAAAGCAGAGGGAAGCCTCGCGGATTCCATACCGACCGAGCAGCCAAGGCAAGTCAAGCAATCAAGCAATCGGTCAAAAGAGAGCGTGGGCCAGCACTCTACCAGTGCATCAAGTTCGTGGTTCCAAGAAGTCAATAATCCTTGTCCCTATACCTAGTCTAGTGACGATGAATGAAGAAATAGCGAATAAATAGCGAATGGCAGACTACACACTGCCGCTTGTCTCTGCTGTCGTGCAGAAGATAGACAACAACGATAGGCAGAGATAAAGGAAGCAATCAAGAGACGAATAGGCACAGTACAGTAGTATACAATCTCCTCCAGTGGAGAGTGTTGTCTCCGGGAATACCTATCCAAGTCAGGTAAATGCGACTCCGGCTTGTCTGACTGATTGCATCCTACAAGCGGACAACTGCTATCAAGGCCCCGATACTTTGTCGAGACAGATACCGGTACCGCACCGATAGCATAATCAATCACACCGCACCCCATCTGCAACTTCTGATCTTCAATCCGCCCAACTTAGATTGCCTACGATCCTGTTTCCACACAACAGCCTAGAGTGCCCGAGGCTCCGCATACTGGTGGTGCCCTTCCCTTCCACATCTTCCATCGAAACGATCACTCGCCATTTATCCATAGCACGAGCGCAGACTACCGGAAAAGCTAACCCCCTACCGTACACTCCTACCCCTTCCTTACAGCAGAGTACAGAAATCCCCGGAGAAGACGACAGACGGAACAATATACATACGTACATACATACATACATACAACAAAAGGACCATGACTCAAATAAATAAAGACCTGGGGAAAGGCGCGCATCCTCTTCCCCCTTCTTTCTCTCTTGCGGGTACCATACTGTACGAGTACAGTGCAGCACAAGTGCCGTCCCGTACTGCACACCCATCAAACGAACCCAACCCATCCAGCAGCAGCAGCAGCATTCATCGCACAATCCCCACTCCTCCATTTCTTGGCATCACAACCTTCCAAAAACCGGGGCCAAGCCAAACCACTCATCTCGTTGGAAATGCAAAGGAAAAAAAAAAAAGAATAGCCTGTAAAAACAAAGTCTCAAAAAACTAGAAAAACAAAAAAGGAAAGAAAAAAGAAAAAAGGAACCCCAGGGAGAAGGACGAGAGAAGGGAGAGAAAAGCGATAGCTGAATAATCATGGATGAAAGATAAAAAATTAATTTAGAAAAAGATGGTGTGGACAAAAAGGAACCTAGCGCACACACTCGCAGCATGCGTCTGCGGACGTAACCCAACATCCACCCCCCAACCCATCTCTCGCGTGACCTAATAGGTAGCTCGGTGCGAGCCCATTTAGCTTCTGTACTCGAGTACTCGTACCGTAGCCCTTTTCCCCTTTGCATTTTTTTTCTTTTCCTTTTTAAATTGTATTTTTGTTTCTAATGGCCTTTTTACGGTGTTTATGGTTCGTGATGTACTAAACAGCACCAGTACGGACGTATGATACCAGCTATGTATCGTGACCCATGATACCACCCTACTACCGGTATGCGCAGTGGTGCACGGTAGCTAATTACCACAGTTGCAATGAATAAACGGCGGTATGGTACTGTATCCCCATTTCCTACAATACTTGTACCCCCAGGTGCGTTACTCTGCACCGGGAAGAAGCCGACGTCCGCCTTGTTCCACTCATTCAAGCGCTCTTGCGGCTCCCCACATACCGGTAACCATCTCTTCCCGGCAATACCAATCCAAAGCCAAACTATTATACAAAGTCCAACCCAATAAGAATAATTTCCTCCTCCTCCCCTTCCTCTTAAAGTCCTCGGATTTATCCGCGAGACACTGGAAAAATCAATAGCAAACACGCTAAAGTGTAGCCTCGAAAACTCGAAAGAAAAAAAGAAAAAAAGAAGAAAAAAAAAAGAAGAAAACACCAAACTGTTTAAATCATCGATCTTAATAATGACCAGTACTGTAGAGTGTCCGAGTTAATCTAAAAACCCAAGGTTGTCTTTCTTATACACAACAGGAAAATCTTTTTAACCTTAGAGGAAATTTTATTATATATCTAGTTCTAAAAACAAAACTCTGTATGATACCATACTAACTTTTTACAGGAAGCATAATAACAATTTTACCCCTGGGCCAAGTATATTACAAGTACTTAAAAACAGTACTATTCTACCCTTTAAACATTTAGGAAAACAAAATGGAAATACACATGAGAATTTCATATCTTGTAGTATGATATTATTAGAAATCTCAACCTCATAAAACCTCCTCCTCTGCAATATAAACTGTAAGTTAGTACCTATTCAGTCCAAATATGACACCAACACTTCTACTCTGCAGTACACATATTTGATCCAAAATTCTTCTCTATTCACAGCCGGCACTAGTACTCGAGTTATCATCCCAATACCCCTATCGTATCATACCTCCTATAATATTATTACATAATCAAGCATGGCGTCATCCAAATTCAAAAGAGAAGTCCCTACTCGAGTACAGCAATAATTATACATTTCAGATGTTAGACTCGACCTGTGAACCAGGCAAAAATTCAAACCATACTTTAACTTACAGTAAATCGCCGACCAAGCAAGCAAGCAAGCAAGCAAGCAGCGAAGCAAGCCACAAGTACCAGTACCAGTACCAGTACTCGTCTACCGGTACCATCTTGACAAAAAAAAACCCACATCCATCATCCCATCCTCCTCACCCATGACGAAAAAACTACACCACATCGCGTGACGAACGGGGATCGGTATCTGTATCATACTCAGTATTGTAAATACGATGAACAATAAAATAAAAAAGTAATTTCTCGTTTACCCTATCATACAAATACCTTGAACGATTTCTTATCCCTTTACAGTACGTTAACCCGTATTCGTCACCTATCTATCCACCCGACTTCATCATGAGTACCGGTACTCGTATGATATGATACAATTAAGATTAAACCATGATACAACTTTCCAGGACTCATAGTTTAACTCATACTGTACCAGTACGATAGATAGATACGGTAGATATAAAAATAAAAAAAACTCCACCCCCAGCCCCCTCCCCCCTCTTCCTCATTCTCCTCCTCCTTGAAGAACTTTATCCTTGCACTACGGTACTCATACTACGAGTACAATACCTCTGACTCCCTCCCTCCCTCCCTCCGCCCCTCTCTCCGCTTCCTCACTAAGCTTGAACCTCCCCCGCCACCACCACCACCTACCTACCTACCACAACCACGACGGCAACCTACGAAGCGCCGCCCAGTCTTCGACTCAGAAGTTTAAATGAATAAAATAAATAAATAAAGCAACATACTGTATCGTACTGTACGCACCTCACCTCACCTTCCCAGAAAATGATCTACAACAGGGATAATAAGGAAAAGAAAAGAAAAATTTGACACCTTGTTGCTGCCTTGTGCGAGCGAGCGCGGGTTGGTTGAGTTGAGTTGAGTTGAGTTGAGCAGCCTAGTTTTTTTTATTTATTTTAGTGTATGACATGGAATATGCAGAGTGCCCCGCTATTAGGGGTGGTGAGTGAATGAGTGAGTGTGGAGGGGTAATTTTAAAGGAAAAAAAGTGTGGGATGAGGTGGGGTTTAATTACTGGTGGGGAAGGAAGGAAGGGGTTCTTTTTTTGGTGTGTCTAGGTACCTAATTTACTGTATGGATATATTCACAGTAATTATGGTGTAGTATTATATTACGATATGATATTATTATGGTGTGCCTTAATACAGGTACGTATACTACCGCACTTGCAAAGGAAGGGAGAAATAAGGGACTGTAGTGCTTGATGGTACTGCTAACTTTGTAGTAGTTGCTGATTGTTTAGCTAGCAAAGTTGCCGTACACTCAAGAACTACAAGTAAAAGACAACAAAATAATAAGTAGTATCGGAGTAGAGTAGCCTACAATACACCCACAAACACGTTTTTGCATGACAAAAGACTAACCCACCGACTAGAAGCTACCACTGTCTCTTCCTGGCAGGGAGGAAACAAAAAAGAAAATGTAAGGATACACATTGATGATGCACTACCATAGAACCAAACATGTCCCACCTTCCATCCGGACCATCCAGATAATGCAATGCGTACCCAAAACAAGAGAGAGAGCCATAAACAGGAAATAGCTATCAACCCTGCCCTCCATCCCGGCTTCTGCAAGCATAAGCAGTTACAAACGCCGTGAGCGAGGAGAGATACTAGAAAGAAAGAAAGAAAAAACTTTTACAGTCAGAATGGACTACTCGCATAACTTTCCACCCTTGTCAGGCCCTTCTGCCTAACATATTACCAAACCACCCAACTACTCAGCCAGCCAATGAAATCACGAAAGCCCAACAAGCTTCTTATTCCTCTTTAGCAACTTCTCCAACTTCTTCTCGATCCCCTCCGCCTCCTTCTTTGAGGCATACACAGTCTTCTCCAACTCAGCGACAGAAGCCCCGCCAACCTCTTTATCGCACTCGTCAAAATCCAGAGCCTCAACGGTCCACTTTTGCCACGCCTTCCCACGCCCGTGGCGCTCCTCCAGACGAAGATAGCGCTCCTGCTGCTCGGCGCTGAGGCCCGTCATCTGGAAGCCTGTGGGGGTAGTGACGAGACTAATGTTCACGACGCCCCCACCGCGGATTGGGTACTGGTATGGGTGGCAGTCGGGTTCGACCGTGAGGATTGGCTGGCTGTTGTTGTTCTCTACTATGGCGGCTTTGATTAGTTGGATTTCTTCGGACGTTACATAGTGCTCCCATTTCAGGGTGGTGAGGGGTTTAAACATGTCGAGTTCTGAGAATTTTATTTCTGCCGCTTCCCGGAACTCGGCGAGGAGCTGAGCTGTAGTCTTTGTGGATTGCTGCTTTTCATCTGGCTCGACCGCTAGAGTAGTAGGGGCACCAGGGGTAGAAGAAGTAATAGAAGCCGGGACCGCTGTGGGAGTAGGCGTGGGAGTAGGTACGGGAGTCGGTGTGCGGGCTTTAGTAGGGGATGGAATACTAGTAGTGGTAGTAGATTCTTTAACAGGAGAGGGAAGAGATACAGTAACAGGAGCAGCCGCCTGAGGGGCAGCCATGCTGGGAGCCTCCGCCTCCTTCTCTTCCTCTTTCTCTTCATCAGCGTAGTCTCCGCCTGCAACAGAATCTCCTCCACCAATCGTAGTATCCTTCTTGCGTCCCTTCTTCTTCATCCTACCCACCACAGGAGCCTGCGTCACAGATTCTCGCTCAAGTCTCTCGCGTTCCCTCTCTTTCTCTTCAGCTTCTTTCCTTGCCGCTGCAATCCTCTCTTTCTTTAGCGCACTCTTTGTCTTGCCCTTTTTAGAAGACTGTTGAGAATTAGATGGGGGGCTGACAGGCCTGCTACTTCCGCCATTGGACGCAGTATCACTCTCGCCAATCCCAATCCCTCCTCCAAGAGGCGTCTTGATGGCCGGGGAATTGATACTAGAGCTAGAAGACAAGATTCTTATCATCCTTGGACCCTGCTTGACGGCACTTGCGGCAGTCGAAGGCACAGGAGATATTGGAGTTGTCCCCTCATAAGAGGCAGTACTAGACGTCGCAATGGCAGGAGAAATAGCACAAGGTCCAGAGGAGCTTGCAGCAGCGGCAGTAGTGTTAACTGAAGGCAAGACTGGCTTTCCCTTAGTTTGGACAGGGCGAGCAAGCTCAGGTTTCGCAGCTTCAAGACTTTCGTCCTTTTTCTTCCCAATTGGCCCTGGTGGTGGCTTCTTTGATTTCAACGCGCTAGCTATCGGTGGCAATGCTGCTACATTCTCCTTAGTCGATGGGGCCAGAGCCGGGAATTCGTCTTCATCCATCACCCCAGGAGTAAGCTTTCGTTCTTGGGCAGCTATTCCAGAACCTGCGATAGACATCAAGCAGAACCATTTAGCTTCAGTTCATCAAATAAAAGGGAATAAGGAATGCTGGTAGATGGCAGCAGGCATCCCCGAACCAGGTCTGATTTTCCATATGCAAGTCGCCTTGTCTTTTCATTAATCATTCGCACACGAGGCAGGGCAGCAGACTACTCTTTTGACATTAACTCATAAGCACATACAAATCGCCGGGGTGAGTCTAAATACTGCTGCAAAGAAAAAAAGGGGGGAAAGCGTCATAGGCGCGCCATTTCGAGCGCAGAGGGCAAGTAAAGCAAGTTATAAACAGCACTGATGACAAGACACTCGAGAGGTACAAACTTGTTCGTGCCAGGGATAGTGTGAATTTTAACTGAATGGACACTTCCCCACTTCGCACTCCTCCAGCCTTTCGTCTTGCTCTCTCATCTTCAAAGATTTGTGCCACAAAAAATAACGTATCTCATAAAATTAGAGCAACCAGATGAGACGTGACAAAAAAATGAAATTTAAATCAAACAGTGGGAACCAGAACAAGATGAAGCAAGAAATACCAAATAAGACCCCATTTCCCAGCATTAAACGCCTTGACAAGAAAAACAGAAATTTGTGCCGTTGCCCTACTGCTTGCCCGCTGCCATGTGCGAAGATAATGTAGACAGTTGTATGAAATGGAAATTCGTCGCCCAAGCCTGCCCGCCAACCTACCATCTACCGTAGTACTGCATATTCGGATTATACGCACCTTGCTGGCTAGCCTGGATTCCACCTTGGTGATGTTGCATTTGCTGCTGAGGCTGCTGTTGCTGCTGTTGCTGCTGTTGCTGCTGCTGCTGCTGCTGCTGGGCTATTCGAGCTTGCAAGATGCTGGGATCCGCTAGATCTCCCACTGGATTCGGTTTAGCACTCCCCCCTCCCCAATACGAATCAACATGCATACGTTTACCATCCCCGGCTCTTCCGCCCAGCCCAGCACTCCCCAATGCACCAGCTCCATTACCTCTCATCAATTCTCTAAGAAGCGCGTCTGAGCTCTCGGATTTATTATGATGCCCGCCAAGTCCCAGTCCTGAGAATTGACCGCTAAGACCATGAAGCCCGCTCATATGACCCATGCCTGGAGCTGGTGGGGTGGGTGCACTCTTCAACCCTGGAGGTGGCTGCTGCACAGCACCTCCCAACATACCACCGCCAAGACCTGGTGCGCCACCTGCCCCATAGAATTGCGCGGCAAGCTGCTGTTGGTTGTGCAGTTGTTGTTGCTGTTGCTGCTGCTGCTGCTGAGCCTGTTGCGGCATCATACGAAGTTGTTCGGTCATATGAGCAATATTTCCACGAGGATTGACAGAAGTAGATGCTGCGGCCGGATTGTCATTGGCAAAATTGTATCTAGAGGTTTGTCTCGTATGCAACGATCCACCGTGTGTCTGCAGCTGCTGCTGTTGGGGATTGCCCATTGCGCCAAAGGGACTGAACGACTGTTGGATTTGCTGCTGCTGCTGCTGTTGCTGCTGCTGCGGATGTAAGATACCACCAGGAGTGAGCACCCTCATAGCTTGTTGATGTTGAAGGTTTTCCTGCTGCTGGAAAGCTCCAAGAGGCTGCTGTTGAGGATGATTCGCCGCAACTTCCTTCAACAAATCTCTCTGTGAAGGGGTGTTTCCTCTCCCCGCCATATTTAGTGGCACCAACCCGGGAGCGGCTGCCATTGTACCAACCGGGGGCTGCGGTTGTGGTATATCATTTTCCGCCTCCTCCTGCTGCTGTTGCTGCTGCTGAGCTCTCAGACGCTCAGCATTCTCCCTCCGACGCCTTCCTCCATGACGATCAAACATGGGAGGCATCTTCTCCAGATCGGCAATGTCTTCCTCAGTCATACCCTCAGTTGAGAACACAAAGCGGAATTTTGGGTTGGAAACAGCTCGCACGCAGTTTTCGAGACGCTTCAAATGTTCCTGAATCGGAATTGGAAGCTCTGACTGGCTCGGTTTTGTAGGAGAACGAAGAACCTTAGCCGTAGAACCCTGTGCAGATGACGAAGAGGCCTCCGGTGCTTGAGTGGGAGCTTGATTATTGGTTACCAGCCCACCAGATGGCTTGCCAAGAGGACCAGGACCCGAGCTACCTCCTGACCCAGTTGAAGCCGGCGCCTTTCCAAGACTTGACCCACTCTTGCCACTTTCTTGGCTCTGGGTCTGTACCATCGGGGCAGCAGGTACGCTGCGCGGGCTTGGCGTAGATCCTTTAGATAACACAGCAGAGCCTTGCGGTTGTATTACAGGAGCCACAGACCTGGCAGCGGGTGTTGGGGGGTTCTTCGCCCAGTTTGCTGTGGACGGTAATGCAGAAGACTCTCCATTATCACCCATACTTGACGATCCACCTTGGTGTGAACTAACCCGGGCCATCTGTGCGCTCTGTTGCTGGGTAGGGGGTGGATGGACTGGATGGGCGGCTGCCGTAGTGACAGGAGGTTGATGCTGGGGCGGGAGCGCCTGGGACGGAGCCCCTTCCTGCTGACGAACCGTAAAGGTAGACATTTGTTGTCGATCGTAGGAATCCGCCTCTTCTCCGGGCTCATGAAGAAACATACAATTTTTGTTTGGGCAAGCCTCATTACGAAGATAGGCAGAGCAATACTTCGTTGTTCCATAGGTAGCTCTGTTTTCTAGTTAGCATGCACACGGAAACAAGCAGAACCAACTATTAGAATACCTTAAGGTTCTGTCGCCATTCTGACTACCGTCAACAGCATCAATGCAGACTTCCGCATCCTCCTTTTTCGCAAAAGTAACATATACCCCAAGGCCCTGAGGACCTCCACTGCCTTGATACCCATTGCCAGATCCATCCCGAGCAGTGGTCCTTTTGTTGACCACAATCTTGATAATTTTGCCATATTGCCCGAAATAGCTCTTTCCTCGAAGGGTCTGAAGTAGATCCTCCTCAGGTATGCGGGGATTGAGACCAGTCACGTAAACCAAATTTTTCTGAATAACACGGAGACCAGAAAGATGTTTACGGTTTAGAGCATCGATCTCACGTTTCTGAGCTTCGAGCTTACGTTTCTCATTCTGCTGACGATTCTTCTTGTTCTGGTCGGCTCTCATTCTATATCAATAAAACAGAGAAGAAGAAACATCAAAGTTAGCTTTTCCCATAATAACCACAATTTCTCCAGACGTTAAATAATCGATAAATTGTCCGTGTGACAAGACATCGCAAGAGGAATTAGGTAGCGGGGAAGGTGTTGGATAACTCACTCTTCGGCAGAGATGCCTTTCCATTCTATGGTTTTCTCATCGTACGGACGTCTACAAGCGGGACACAGATTGTTCAAATTATTCTTGATATTATTATAGCAGAATTGACAGATCTAAACTTCGATGTCAGTAACTTTCAGCAGCGGGGTAAAAATAAAGAAGCTGATTGAGAATATAATCTACCTGGTAACCACAAGGACAAGGCCTGAAATTCCTATCTTGAATGTCGAACTCCTCAACACACAGAGGGCTAATTTTGGGGAAAAGAAAAAGAAAACCCATTAGAAAGGGGGAAACAGCAACAAGGCAAGCAGGGATGAAGAGTGGGGAAAAGGCAACTTACCAGAACTCCTCTGTATCATCGATGAAAGTATCTTGCTGTACTCGAGACATGACGTACAATGCGAGGTTGATGAAGGCGGGTTTTGCCGTTCGGGAGTGTAGAGTTTGAAAAAGGGAGGTGAAAGATGAGTAGGGCCCGAGAGTGTGCAATATAAGAAAAGATAACAAAGCTTCCTCAAGAATATGAAGGGAGATTAAACGTTTAGAAACGGTGAAATCGCTAGTAAGTGATTGGGGTTGTAGTGGTGGTAGTGGCAGATGGAAGGAAGGTTGAAGGCTATCTGAGATGTTGCCGTTGAGAGAAGGCTTTGTCTTGGCTCAGTACAAACCCTTGGGTCAGCCAATCAAGCTTAGCTCATCGAATGACTAAGCGACCCGCTACCCTTCATTAGGCGCAAGTCACACCCATCAACTCGCTAATTCGGAATGTATCCGGAAATGGAAGGTCTCTTGGTACCAAGCCAGTTGGTCATTCCGTACGCGAGAATTTCCATCCCCACGGCGAGATCTCTAGTCGCAATGAGCTATGTTAACTATACCGGATATCACCTCCTCTTAGCGCCAAGCCATTCTCTCTATTTCCGGATACGGTACCGTAAAACTCTTGAAATCCAGGACCTTTTGTGTCTGAATCGGGAGATAGTGGATTTCAAGAGTCTTCACAGTACCCTACGAATTAGCGAGTATGGCATCATGCGTATGCAAGCACTGTACGAGTACTATAGATTCTTGCTGACATGCTGCCCTTTTCAGGAAGCCAAAGGTTTAACTGATCAGGAGTCTTCCAGCGGAAGATCTAATCTAGATAATCTGTTTCCACACCACTGTGAGTTTCAAACCAACGGGTAAAAGACATCACAATTAACATCAAACTGTGATTCGAGCGCTGCCTTCTTTGATTACGCACGGTAGGAATCCGTTTTCCATCTCCACTCAACCTCTTTTCCCTTTTCAACCCGCATCCGCATCCAATCAAGATGTCATTACGGATCAATTCGTCCAGCACTATTGTGCGGTCGCTTTCTGCGGGGGCTCGCTCCCCCGCTATCAGAGTTGCCCCCACCATTGCTACGAGGACATGGTACTCCGGAGCCAAAAGACCGGACGGAACAGAACTTCCCAACATTCGGAAAGCTGAGAGACCTCGTGAGTATAAACCATTTATCCAAAATAATGAATTCTACGAAATCCTAAGCAAATCCCCTACACAGCGATCGGACCTCTAAAGGCACCTATCGTGAACCCGTAAGTCTGAGAAAGCCCCCCCAGTCAAAATTCAAGCCCAAAAACCCGAAGCCAAAACCAACCACCTTAACTCAACAGAGCCGACAAATACAAATCCACCTCCGAATCCCTCCACGCCTACGGTCGCTACCTAATCTCCGCCCTGCCAAAGTACATCCAACAATTCAGCATCTGGAAAGACGAGCTGACAATCCACATCGCGCCCTCGGCCATCCTGCCCGTCTTCACCTTCCTCAAGAACCACACAGCGGCACAGTATACGCAAGTCAGCGATATAACAGCAGTGGACTACCCGACCCGCAGTAACCGCTTCGAGGTGGTCTACAACCTTCTCTCCATCCGCCACAACTCGCGCATTCGGGTCAAGACTTACGCGGACGAGGCTTCGCCCGTTCCCAGCATTACTGGGCTCTACGATGGTGCGAATTGGTATGAGAGGGAGGTATATGATCTCTTTGGGGTGCTGTTCGTGGGCCATCCGGACTTGAGGAGGATCATGACGGATTATGGCTTCGATGGGCATCCGCTCAGGAAGGATTTCCCGCTCACGGGGTATACCGAGTTGAGGTATGATGAGGAGAAGAAGAGGATTGTAGTGGAGCCCCTGGAGATGACGCAGGCGTTTAGGTATGGGTTTATTGTCTCTCTAAGGCTCGGGGAATGCTAATTTTGATACACAGGAACTTCCAGGGCGGTAGCAGCGTCTGGGAGCAAGTTGGGAGTGGGAGGGATGATAAGCCCGATTCGGTATGGTTCCCCTACCACTATTACCTTATTACCGGTGCATACACACGGCTAAAGAGAATAGTTCAAACTCCCAACACCAAAACCAGAAGCGGAGCCAGAGAAGAAGAAATAAACTCCCAGCATATATTTCCTTCCCTCCCATCGTTTCATCTATCACTCAACCCCCTCCTTCCTCCAATTCTCTCCTGAGTAAATCAATCCTACAAATCACATCCATCCACTCACTCACTGTATGCAACCTACCAAACCAGTCGGCACAAATCTATTCCCCCACCAGCAAGCAAGCAAAGAAGGGAAGGGAAGGAAGTGAATTCCATAAAATCTAAAATTACACAACGCAACCCCACCATTGAAACAGAAAAAGGTGATCGGAGGGGAAAAAAAACAATTTTTCCAACACCCACTCCACACAACCCCAACGCCCATCAATCGATTGAACCAAAAACATGAAAACCCACCCCATCCATGCTATCAAAAATAAAAGCAAAAAAGTGAGAAAAAAAAAAAGAAAAAATACTACAAAGAAGCATACTGCCAAACCACCCCAAAAATAAAATAATAAAAAAAAGAGGAAGAAAAGAAAAGAAAAAGAAGAAAAAAAAACTACCAATTCCAAGTCCTATTAGCCGCCGTAAAAACCGGCGGCTTCCACTGAATCAATTCTGGATCCAGGGTTCTCTTACCCTTAATCTTCTGCTTCTCAATTTGCTTCTGTTTCTGATTTAGGATAGCATCCGTGAGGCAGATGACGTGTTGACCCTTCTACAAAAATCCCAATTTTCCATTTTCCAATTAGCCCTCCGCGCCCCAAACACAGATAGATTGATAAAGAGAAAAGAGAAAAAGGGAATACATACGAAATATCTCAACATATTCAAATTCTGCAAGGTATGGATAACATCTTGGGTAGTCATGGCACTCATACTCGCCAACTCGTCAATAGTAGTTTCCAATCCTTTATTATTAAGCAACAAGTCTACAATGGTATCCTGCCAGTACGCCCGATAACCGAGTAATCCCAGGTCCGACAGCGGCTTCTCCGGGGATCCTAGTTTTCCCTCGCGCTTGCTGAGCTCGTACGAGAAGGCTATGAGAAGCTTTCCGTACCCGTGACGCTGGAATTGCGGGAGTGTGAGGATGCATGCGACATTGTAGCCCTCGGCAGACTCCTTCTCCTTGGAGAAGTAGCCGATCATGTGGCAGCCGTATTCGTCTCTCGTCGTCATGATGTAGAAGAGGAAAGGATCGACGTCGTAGTAGAGCGTCTTGTGGTCCAGGAAGCACTTTGACAGGAGGCACAGATTGCGACACCAAGTGCGCTGACGCCGCCCGTCGATCTCGAAGAAAGAGACGGTGGAGTCGCGGTATATCTCGTTCCCCGGGGGGTGTAGAAGCGTGCACTTTGTTCGGTGACGTTGGAAGCGCTTCTCCTCGCCGAAATAGCTGAGGCAGAATTCGCAGATAAAGACTATCTCCTCCTCCGTGTATTCCACCGGGTACGGGGAGAAGTACCAGGGCTCTACCTCATACTTCCCGATCTGTAATTTTGATAAATTGCGCACGCGGGAGATCTCGTGCGCTGATTGAGTCATTGAGCCGGAAGTCCTTAGTTTCTCGATCTCGTGCTCCTTCGAGAAGGTCTCTGGCGTCCCACTCGTGCCATTCTGCTTTGCTGAAGCGGCGCGCGCGGCGGCGGCGGCTTTGGGGTCTGTCTCCGCGGGTTCCTCGTCGACTTCTTCATCTTCGGGGGTGCCCACGTCGCCGACGGTCTCGGATTGCACGACCAAATCGTCGTCTGCGAGTGCGGAAGTGCGACTCTTCTTATTGCTGCTCTTTTGCGCGAGGGTTGGTGTTCCGGGGCCCAGACTGTCGCCTCTCCGTGGCCTCTTTTGCGCCCTGCCAGTCGCAGACGTTGGCGTCTCCCGGGGAGTCGAGGCCTTCGCTACCTTCTCCGGCTTCTTCGCGGGTCTATCCGGACGTGGCCATTCCACTTCCTTTGTTAAATCTAGACGTGTGGGCGGGACCCATTCGTCCAGGCGTTTATTGAACTCTTCGTAGTGCACGTAATAATGTGGTGTGCCCTTGCGCGTTTGTATCGACAGTATCTCGGCTAGGCGGTGTTCTTTTGAGTTCTCATGATAGACATACAACTTCACACCGACGCTAGAAGAGGGTATTAGCCCTGTTTAGTTTTCGAGCCTGAAAAAAAACGTTATTCTAGATGGGGGGTTAGGCATACCGTAGGGTTGCTATAGTAGCAATGGACTTTTCTCCAGTTTGCACGTCGGGCGTGCCGGCTTCGGTGCTGGTATCGCGTGTAGGCATAGTTTTAGTGATTTTGAATCGATTCCGGGCGAGTTTTTCTTGTCCAGATAGGTGGTGCTCGAGATATTCCTTTCGAAAGGGGAGTAGGCGGACGCGTTGATGATGAGGTGGCGTTGGGGATCTGACACGTGATTTTCCTCGTTTCAGGCCTCTCTTGATCTGATAAGATAGGATTACCCTCTTGAAACCAACTCGAGTTTCTCCGGATCAGCCAAAATACACCAAAAAAAATAGAAATCTAGAAATCTCAATTGATGGCACAACACCAAGAAGAGGAAATTCAGAAGGGCAGGAGATGTTTCTGATAGCATATCATTCCAAATTTTCCTGCTTTTAGGCTGAATTCAGAGGTTTTGTTTGGTCGAATGAGGATTTGTGCAAATTTTAGACAAACCGATTCACTTCTGCGTCTGATCCACTTCCAGCACGTTATCTTTATCCCCCTTGGTTTCTGCTTGGAATTGGTACCCGGCAGTCTGCTCTCTAGCAAATCCTGTCTGTAGAAAGTTTAGGTAACTCAACGATATAATATAATACCGATATCTACAAAAAAGCCCCTCACTAAACATCACTCGCTGATATAATGATATTCTACATGACACCCATCACGCTGGCTTTAACGTGCCAGAGACTCACATTAAATCGATTCCCCTCCAAAAATCCCTAAGAATTCTTCTCAGCAAATAATGCCCCTGAACTTGAATCGACCGAGCGAACAAACCACCTATCCAAAAAATGCTTACCTGACCGTTACTAATGGTCGACCCCCATGCGCCACCAATGAGGCATTAAAAAGCACCTTAAGGCCTAACACCGATAATTTGTATAAAGCTACCAACATCCCCGCTGACTACAAACTGCCTAGCAACTTCCCGACTATCTCAGGTCTCTACGTGCGCGGGTCGGAACGGACCCGGTCACTTGTTCGACAGGGTGGAGATCACCACGGCAGACAAACGGACAACAGACAAATACAACACCACTCCTCATTCATAATTAATTTTACCCATATTACGCAAAGATATTCCCAACCAGCTTCAAAGAGCGCTAATTTTCAACGAAAAGAAAGGAAAAGGAATGAGAGGGAATCATTACTCAAGAAATATTTGAAAAGAAGGGAAAAGGAATGAAATATGAAGGGAAATAAGGAACCAAGGTGGGAAAGCAAAAAAAGAAGGAAAGATAAACGACGAGTCCCAAATCCAATCCCCTAATCCAAGAGTTATCACACCAAACTATTTCTGCTCAACAGCTGGAGCCGGAGCGGCAGCGGCGTAACCAGGAGCGACAGTCTCCACGTTTGACGACTCGCCAGCAACAGGTGCCGTTTCAGTCTTGGATGCCTCTGCATCTTCCTTCGTCACGGCCTCAAGTTCAGTAGCCGCCGGTGGGCCCGCGTTAGGTACAGGCGGGTGTTGCTCAACTCCGGCGGTTGCCCCTGTAGGTGCATTTACTTTAGGGAGTGTTCGGATTAGCCCTCGCACTGCGCGCTATCAAGCAGAGTAGGGCAAAACACGACATACCTTCAGTAGTAGCTGTGGGTTCGGTGGGCGGTGGAGCGGCGGCGATGGGGACGGTGGCAGCAGCACCTGCAGCAGCAACGGGGGCTACAGCTAGTGGAGGAGCGGTGGTGCCCTCAGGTTGTGTCGCGGTATCGGTCTTCTTCTCCTTCTTCTTACGACCCAAGATCGAGCGGCCAAATTTCTTGAGAAGGCCTAAAGCATTTGGGGGCTATCGTTCATCACCATTGGGTTAGCCGCGCGTCCTTCGAACACAACTCCAGAGGATAATAGAAGGAAACAAACTTACAACACCAGGCATTGTGAAGAATGATTAAAAGAAATAACTTTTGAAGAAAGAATAAGGAGAGTTGGTATCCGCGGCTGGGCAAATGGTGAAGATATGAGAAGGCGGGAGAGAAGGAGTGGAAGAAGATTAGAGGAAGGAAGAGAAGGGAAGGGAAAGGGAAGGAAGGGGAAGATGAGGAAGAAGGAAACGGGGGAACACAGAAAATCTGGGCGGATGGAAATTGCGGATACCAAGACAGAACGGACAGACAGAACGGCGAAAAGGCTAACCAAAAGGCAGAAAGAGCAAAAAAAAAAAAATAGACAGAGGTTTTTAGTAAGGGCCCCCAAGACTATCTACAGTTAAATAAACCTTGACACGAGCCCAACTCAACCCCAAACCTACCGGTATCACAACCACCAGCGCGGCCGAGTTGAAGCTGGACACTTTGTATGGGAATTACCACCTTGGCTGTCCAACCTCAACCTGGCCACACAAGTACTGGTGAAAAGAAGTTAGCTCATGGAGGTGCGAGGGTAGCTCTGATTGGTTCGAATCAGTGAACGGGGCACCAAATTAATTACCTAAGCTCAACAAGCTTTGATCATTTCAATTTTACCGGGACGGAGCAAGTCCAGCTTTAGGGAAAGGAAAAGGAATTAGAGAAAACGAGCTTGTTGTCCGTGCAAAGGCCTTATATGAAATAAACTCTCCGCTTTCCAAGTACCGGGGAGATATTTTGGTGCAAGGCAGGGATTATTTGGCGGGTTAACCTAAATTAACTGTTCACTAACTTTCCCCCGGGTACATTACTCGAGTACGGTACACGTGCTCGTAAAATTAGCAAAAATCTAAAACGAAAGAGAGAGAGAAAAATAGAAAATAAATGAAATACCAGCGATATCACGGGTACAAGTACAAGTATGCATGAAACGCGTGTCCAAACAGCATGAAACCATTGAGGGACGATCGACTACCACACATTTCAACAATCTCATATTATCATAAATTCAAAGGAAACAAATTCCTGAACAGGGATCTTAGGCAAGCTACCGTAGGTCTGTCTCATAGAAGCAGGTAGGATGGGTATTTTTTTTTCTTTTTTTCTTTCCCCCAACCAGCTTTCACAGTGAGAAAAGTAAAGAAAAGTAGCGAGCAACTTCAGACCTCGGTACTTGCTGTGCTGGTTAGGTCTGGGCGGAATTCTTCCCGGTAATTCAATGCCGTAGGAGCTTGTTGCAATTGTTTCCTTCCTTCCTATCATATTGGTGCAGCGCACCATAGCACCATCTTGCTTATGATACTTATCCGCAATGAACAGGACCCCCCCATCTCCTGGCATAAAACGGGAATCATCATACATAATGCTAGGGTACGTGGAGCCTGAGCTTTCCCATCTAATGTTCCAGATCGTTCATCAGGAGCGATGGACAGCTGGGTACTGGACTCGAGTGCAGGGGGGTGACTGTGGGGCTTCCCCAGAAATTCGTGGTCTGTAAAAAGTGCGCGGTTAAAGTGCCGGGTGTGTCGGTGAAAGCATGACAGTTCTAGAATGCCAGTACCATAACGGGTGGGAGTCCTCTCCCGAATATTTGTCTGGAGGCTGGGATGGGGCGGCACGCTCAATCTGGTATTACTAGGATAGTGGCACAGTGGCACTGCTGTGAACAGGGTCTCTCATGTGATTTGGGCCCTTCGGAGGTGTCAATAGTATGCATAAATTTCTATAATATTAGGACTGGATGTCACCGCTAGAGAAATAATACACCAAAGGCTAATTTAGAATTTAGATAGAGCGTATAAATTAAGATAGCACATTTCTACAAACGTATTACGACATCTGGAAGGATTGGATGATAAACGCAACATCATTTTAGGTAGACCGGTGCGAATTCAGTAATAAGAGAAACAACTTTATGGCACCCGAGAAAGGCTGTTTAGTGGGCAAAATATCAGGAATTATACCAACCTCGACCCGTTGCAACCTTACCAAACCAATTCGCTTACTCGGGTATGAAGGTAAGTGATGGGATGGACGGGGGTTCGCGATGTCAAAGCTTTTTACCCTTCTCAGCATTATGCCTACCGGGAAAATCAATTTTTTCCCTCTGAAGGTCATGAGCACGGGGACCTAAAATCCCTGCTCATCCCATCACTAACTTCCACCCCCGAGTACGTTCGCGAACGACCGGACACCGCTATGAGAAGGGAGGTACCGGAAAATGTTCAAAGTAGGCTCCCCGGTAATAGCTGTCAAAGTTGCATTGCAATATCACATCTTAATCAGCGTCATCCTTAAATCAAACGGCTTGAAACGAAAGAGAAATTGAATAGGGTATGGGTATGGGGAACGTTTTCAGAAAACAGCGCTATCCAGTCTGGATCATCTGGTGTGATACCAGGGCCATGCCTCGTCCATGTCTTCTCAAAGCCCCATTGAAGCAGGAAAGCTGAAACCAAATCTCACTATCCCATCTTAGCAACAGATCTGATAAATGTGACGTGAAAATGAATGAGAAAAAGAGATAATGAAAAACCAGTTACAAACTCCGAAGAAATGTAAGAGACTGTAGGCTTGCTGTACAAACTGCCTCCTGAACTTCCCAGATAGAAAAAAAGGCCGATGTTCGTTAGTCATCTTTTGTTGTTTATTTAGAAAAAACTTTTGCTTCGATTGGATAGATGTAGGATTATGGTCGAAGAGGAAAAAAAGCATCCGTCAGCTTGAGGCGGTCGATAGGATAAAACTCCAAAACGAGAAAAGGCAGGAGGGGTGGGATAGTAATCCCCAAAAGATACTCCCGCTCTCAAAAGCCTAGTCTTCTTCCTCTCCCTGATGATATACGTGTTTCCCCCTAGCGACATCCTTCCTCATAGGCTGTCCGGACCCCGTGAAACCAACTGTAGAAGAAAAGTTAGCCAGTAATTCTCATAATTCTCATAGTACGTATTTGGGGGAACGGTGGCCAAGTATAAAACGTCTACGAACCTCGACCATGGACACCCTCCGGAGTTCTGAACATGCTGCTCTCGCCTATCTTTTTGGCCTTCCCAGTCTTGCCCTTTACACCCTTAGAAGCAAAGTCCTGCCACTTCTTTTTGCCCTCCTCGAGCACCTTCTTTTGTGCAATTTTCCGCCCGGTTTTCGGGATTTTCGACGGGCCATCAACAGCTTTACTGGATTCTCGCTTGCTCGCCTCTGCCAATTCAGTGTTTATAGTAGCAGGCTGTGAGATAATGGCGCTGTTAGAGATAGCAGAAGTAGTGGGGGTAGATGAAGCAGAAGAGGGACCGATGTTATTTCCATTGCTGTGAACAGGTGAATTATCGAGTTTACGCTTCTTGCTAGCAAAGTTTGAAGCTGGCTTGATATGCTGTGCATGTAGAGTCTCTGTAGCGTTGTATTGCGTAAATTTGACGATGTAGACTGGGTTTTGTTGTGATCCCATCACCGAAGTAATCCTGGCTGGATAAAGCTGGTTATCACCGCTCGTCCATCTCGCGAGGACGTTGTCACCAACTGCATAAATACTATTGCTTCCCGCTCCTGCACCTCCTACCTCATTCGAAGTACTGGGCGAATCCCGTTTATTGTTGTGATTGGCGTGATTACGATTGTGGTGGGAAGGAGGAGGAGGGGACGGGGCTCGGCCGGCTTGTTCGGCGAGAACGAATTCTGTCAGTGCGATAACCTCCTTCAGTTCCGTGACCAGGCCTACCAGCTCTGGGTTTTCGGGATCTGCTTTAAGCGCAGCTTCAACAGACTCAAGCTTTAAGACGCAGTGGAGACGTTAATCAACATTAATGGATAAACCGGTGAGGAAGGGAAGGTTTACCTGTAATTTGTATTCTTTCAGTTCCGCTTCCATAATTCTACTTCGGATTGAAAAATATCGGGGAGGATGGATCGGATAAGATGGACAGTGCGAGGGAATAATTTCGCTTGGATAGTCGGGGCGTACACGTTGATGATTGAATGGCAAAGGAGGTAGTTGGCGATGGCCCAGAAAAGCTTCGCCTCCGGCTTTGTGGTCTTGGCATCGCTATTTCTGTTCCATTTTTTAATTGTCCTCCTTACTCAGCAGAAAAACAAAAATGCCGAATTCGTTGCGAAAGATGGCTCACTTCAAAGTCGACCTCCTCGAACACAGTGCCGGGGCACTTCCG
Source organism: Tuber borchii (assembly GCA_003070745.1). Taxonomy (NCBI): domain Eukaryota; kingdom Fungi; phylum Ascomycota; class Pezizomycetes; order Pezizales; family Tuberaceae; genus Tuber; species Tuber borchii. The sequence goes on from NESQ01000235.1 coordinate 68,252, forward strand.
GCTGCTAAGGGTATTCAGACATTGATCTAAGGCAGTGATAGATAAACCTGCGAGGTTAGATTGCCAGTTGGTTAATACCTGCGCGGATGATCATACAAGAAATCTTGTGCCCTCCGCTACCCAGAATCCAAATGGCAGCATATTCGTTAGTCGCTCTTGGCACACCTTACTAGTAATACTACTACTATACAAGTACTGCCATATTGAATCTCTAAGGAAGTTCGTAAGGTGAGTTCCTTTTGTCATTTTATGTCCAAAGTGCACCACGCAGTACCGCTCTTATAATAAAAGCAATGCACATTTTGCACAACCTTTCTGTCGCGTGAATCAAGATGCAGAACCTCCCTACTCGTAATGTCGAAGCTTTTGTGAACATGACCAGCCATAGATGAAGGCGAATTAGGGCGAAGTCTGTACAGTAGCCAATGAGAACTTAACATATACCTTAGTCAGTCAATAGAAAATATATGAAGCTTCAAATCCATTTGTGATTGTAGTATAATGTATGGTATAAGACAGTATATTTTGATAAGAGTCTAGTACAATACAGAAGAAAGACATTTCAAGCTAGATTGTGCACACCAACGTCAATCCTGCGGAGTTCGGCCAGATTTATCCGGTAAAACAACAATACTTTTTTCACTTCCCGGATTTGTGGCCCATTGGGCACCGTCCAGGCTTCGGCAGCTATTGCCACGCCAAATCTGCTCCCACGATTGCCACATCCTCCTTCGACTTCTCTATCGCCTTTCGTTCTCCCCATACCTTTAACGACAGCTCTATGTCTTCCATTAAATTTCCTGCCGTCCGCTTCAGTTAGTATCGTACTTTCGCCCTCCTCGTTACCAATGTTTAACATCTTAACAAAAAGAAACGAACCCCACATACGTCCCGACCTACACCCCCGTGAATGGTTCTGGTGAGATACTTGACGTCCCGTTAGTGTTGTAAAAGCTTAAGCCCGGAAGATGTTTTCGTGCAAGACGGGAATTATTTTGCCGGTCAACCTAAATTAACTGTTCACAAACTTTATCTCTGACGCTTGTTTGTGCGCAATCCGAGAGTGGATTCCGCGGGTTTTATGGTGCCGGTGCCTGTGCCGGTATGGATGTCGGCCACTTTATTGATCCGGCTCCGCACCCTTCCTAATGCTTTGTACTACCGGTACGGTAGTCCTCAAGCGTGCCCTAGGATAGATCGGCAGTAAGTTGCTGGTGTGCAGATTTGCTATGTGTCGTTTAGAGCGTTCAGCCAATGCGATAATTTAGCTGTAGCGACTCCGTAATACCCGGATATGCAATAGTAGTCAGATGTTTCGAGTACTCAAGTGCAAGCACGATACCGACATACAACGATAAGGTCATGGTATCAAGGCTGCTCGTAATGTCCTGACGTTTGTGAACACAACTGCTATTGCATAACGCCAAAATTCAGCTTTTTTGCGCGGATCTTGGCATCATGCAATAGTGGTCGTGTTCGCAAACGCCAGGACATTACGAGTACCGTACATGATCAAAGACAAGATGATTAAGGCTGAGTAATTTCTGCAAATATGGTGCTGTACGGGAGCAGTCAGCAGAAACCATAAAGGGGCTGGTGCTGTAGAACGCCAGTACAAAAGACAGGTCTGGGGCTCAGCACTGCATAGCAACGGGAAAATCACCAGTTCAGTTACTCGAGCACTACTTGGATGGGCAAGATATTGACCAAGCCCAGGCAGGTTACCATATCGATTCACATCGACATACTCGGAGGGTTCATTAAAAATTGGAAAACATAACCCTTGTCTCCACAGAGATTTGTATGGGATCGGCAGAAATAGTTTTCCGGTTTTTACTGACCCCCCCGAGTACAGTACCGGTAGCTATCTTTCTTGGAGCGGGGTATGATACCTTTTATAAAAACTTTCGCTTAGGAGGAAATGCCGAACGACGATAAATCGGCCACCGTGCCATACCAGCGCTCTAGGGCAAGGTTCACCAGGGTATCGACATCTCATGGACATGACTACTTTGATGGAGAGGCTACAGTAGGATGCGATATCAACGCCAGGCTAGAATATTACTGTAGCACGGTCTTGTGGTAAGCCTCTATTTTTATTTTCCCTTGAATGTTTAGTTTTTTTTTGATCGAGGCTCCGGTTGGGCACACAGTGAGGACGCAACCAATGACAAGGACTCATGATACGAGAATAATGCGGAGAGTTGGCGAGTGGGGGAATCATGCCCTGGGAGCCGTTTCATTGTAGGCAGAGATTGGTGCAGCCAATAAAAAATGTCAAACAGAGCAATGGTTCATACCCCACCAATGTGTGGAGGCATCGCGAGTTTTGCCCCAGGTCTCACTCACAAAACATGTGCATTTGTAAGCTAGGCTGGATGAGCTTGCTAGAGTGGGCCCTGGGCATGGGCAGACAAAGAAACGGAAAGAAAGGCAGGCCCGGAGTTAGACGGAGGACAGACAATTTCTCCGTTGCTCGCTGCGGTGTATTGGTACTGCACAGTGTAACGAGGGTGTTCCATCCGGTGTTGGAGTTGTACCGCAACCACATCATAGAGGCGAGAGTGAGAGCAGAAAGAGATCGGGAACTGCCACCGTTCGGCACCCTGTTGCCATTCTCACCCTCAACTCGGCACAGTGCAGCCATCTCTACAGGCACAGAGACACAGTATTCGCATCACAGGGAAGGCTGCCACAAGTGACAAGCTCCATCACCACATCGGAAAGCATATCCCATAGCTCTGCACTTTGTTCCAAACTTATTGTATTCGCTGTCCCATCTCCAAGAAATACCGGTACTGCCCTCTGCATTCAAGCAGCACGAAATCTAGCTACCACCTCTTTCAAAACTCCCCCACCACTACAATTTTAACATTCTGAGATGCAAGTACTACTGGTACCATAACACATGCAGCTTTCTGAGGTCCGAATACCGAAGTTCTTGCCTCATCTTTCTTTTTTTTTTGCTGCTACGAGTAGTGTGCTTCCCCATCTTGACAACGGCAAATTCCTCCATTCATCTATCCATCCCCACCACCATCTCGCCCCCAAGGAATCCTCCCTTCCCACTTTTGTTCCCTTCAAACCTCCCATACCACATAGGTCTACCCTATCACCTACGTTTCCATTTCCCTTCTCACCATCCTCGCCCACCACTGCATCTTTGAAAGCTGCAGCCTGTTGCCGAAACCAGTAACGGAACCCATTCCCACTTCCCGTTTCCTCACCGTCGGCACCGTCTCCATCCGTTGGCAGCTTTCTCTACTCGAGGACTGCCTCTCTTCTCTGTTTCTCACCGGGTTAGACTGAAAGTGAGTTTGGTGTGTGTGTGATAGAAGCCCCAGATTTCCTGCCAACCCGCGCTTCCTTCATTCCACTCCCCCGAAAGCTATCCGCGCTCGGTCTCTCACCCCTCTTCACACACCTTCCCCCCTCCCTCCATCCAACACCCTTCATCCCCCGCCCTTGTCCTCGTCATCCTCATTCTCGCCCCTGCACCTTAGGCTCTCCCAATCTTTCTTGTCCCCAAAATTCCCCGAACCCTCAAACAACCTTTGCTGGAAATCAACCGCCACCGGACCGCTTGCCACCATCGCCAAAGGAGTTCATTTTTGAATCCCGCAAACCCCTTCGCTTGCCCTCAGCCAAGTGGTAATCCTTTTCGTTACACGTACATAGCCTCCATCTCCTATTCTCGCGGCTTTCTACGATTACTATCTCAAAGGTGTCGTCATCATCTATATTCGCAGACTCAAAAAATAAGAAAATAAGGTTCTCTGAGTCAGGCATTCTACCAAGGCCTCTTTATACTTCAACCCTCACCGAGTTTGTTTGTTGAAGCTCATTTTTTTCCTTTAAAAAAAAAAAAGGGTTCTTGATAACCACGGCAAGGAATTCAGAGCCTTTTGACGGTCGAATCGTTCATAATATCTTGGCGGTTACTGCGCTTGGCTTGGCTTCGCTCGGCCACAAACACTTCAACTTTATCGCTTAGATTTTCGGTAACATCAGGAGCCTAGAGCCCGAGCCAGTTGATTCAGATTCCGGAGGATTATACCGGCCAAATTTGTGCCGAGCTACAAGAAGAGCTCTCTAGCTTCAAGCGAGTTACAATCTGGACATGACTACGGCAGCACCGGATAGCCTTTACCTTTCCCCGGACCAGCAAGATCTCTTGCTCGCCGCGCTTACGTCTAATTCTTCATCTTCCCCAATGTTCAACACACCTTCTCTATCCCATCATATCTCCCAATCCATTTCCTCGAATCGCCGCTCACTACCACCACAATCACATGATACCCCAGACTCAATGGGTTCACAATACGGGAATGGGACCCCGCCTCCGACAGCGGCCCTAACCGGCAGTTTCTCGGATGGCACACCGCTAATGGGGGAATTAGATTACCAAGATTGGGGCGAGGATTTAGATGTTGATAATTGGGGCTATGACTTGGGACTTTCAGGCGGTGATGCCGACAAAAATATGGATGGTTATGCTGGGACTCCGCCTTCAGCGTCAAATAGTGGCGGTGAAAAGGATGGTGAAAAAAGGAAAAATCCACCTGAGACTGATGATGGGAGCCCAAGTGCTGACCCACATGACGCTGAACCAAAAAGGAGAGGTGGGCTTTTCCATTTTCTACTCCTTCCCCGCCCGTTACACTGTACAAGCTTGCATTTCATAAATACATACCATACAAATTCATCAGTCATCTATCCCTATCGTTTCAATGACGTTGCGCCATCTCACAACCTTGGATCTCATTCAATCGTTTTTCTCTTTCATTGTGATGCCCAATTGGGCAGCCTTAATTTCCTTCCTATTTGTCATAAGCGTATCCCTAGTCCGATTGGAAATGAGCTTGGACTCATTGGCTATTATCGGGTTGATATGGGGAGGTCTGAAACTAATGGTTGGGTTAATGCCTAGAAACAGATGACAAGACAGCAAAGAAGCCAGGTCGTAAACCGCTAACGTCGGAACCGACTTCAAAGCGCAAAGCACAAAATAGAGCAGCTCAAAGGGCCTTCAGAGAGCGAAAAGAAAAACACCTCAAAGACCTTGAGCAAAAGGTGGCAGATCTGGAGAAGGCATCGGAATCGACCAACCATGAAAACAGCCTTTTGCGTGCGCAGGTAGAGAGGTTGCAGATCGAGCTCAGGGAGTACCGGCGACGATTGCATACCGCGGGACAAAGTGGGTCACCACCGCTTGGTGGTGCATCGAATTTCCTTGGCAAAAATAGTGCCACTGGCACTGGTGGTTTCCAGTTTGAATTCCCATTGTTTGGTAATGGCCTCTTCCTTCGAAATGCGGAGAACAATTCGGGGTTGAAATCAGGCGCGTTGTTCGACCGATTGAATGCCGCTGGAGGGACGCTAGCTGCGTCCGAGGAACTTAAGAAATCAATTACCAATACTAATAATGGTGAGGACTGTTGAGTTATCGCTGGTCTGATGGTCGGCGTTGCTGTTTTTAGGAGCATGGACTAATCAGATATCAACCGCAGCCTTTAACCAGAATCAGAACAATGATTTGCCATCAAGCTTGCAGAATACCCCCCGCCTGAACGGTGGCCTGAACTATGCTTCTTCTCCATCTGCTTCATCAGTATCGCAGCATGGTCCCGGCTCGTCGGCCGGAACCAGCCCTGAACCAACGAACAGTACGATTGAGGGCACAATCACCACAGCACCTAATGGCGACAAATACATTTGTAAGAGTGGCTCGTTAGACGGTGAGACCGAAACAACATTCTGTGAGAAATTGAGTATGGCCTGCGGAAACCCACACAACCCAATCCCAAAAGCTGCCCAACTAAATAGCTCCTCATCGTCATCAACCACTACCGCCGCAAATACCAATAACAACACCTCTACAAATACATCCCTCGACTGGCTAACACAGCAAAACGGCGGCAACTTCGACCCGGTCCTCTTCAACGACTACCGCGAGCCAGTCAACGATATAAATAGTGGAATTAACATGTCCTTTTTCGACGACGCTTTTGCAATACCCCAAACATTCAGTGCGGGCCTCAGTTCACCCTTAGACCTCGCGCAAACACCCAAGAAGTTGGATCTTCTCGCGGAAATCGACCAGATCAACGACGCGGACCCAGATGAGGAAGAAGAGGAGGTCGTGCCGGCAGATGACCCCAAGCAAATGCTTTCTTGTAATAAAATATGGTACAGTTCCTCTCCCTTCCCCACATTGGGATACCAACAACGCTGCGGTGTGGAGCTAAGACTAAAGCAAGGGATGGAAGTAGGGATCGCATAAGCAATCACCCAAGATTCGTAAGTGGGGAGTTGGATATGGACGGGCTTTGCTCTGAGCTTAGGAGTAAGGCGAAGTGCTCTGAGACGGGCGTGGTGGTTGCGGAGACGGATGTGCAAGAGGTATTGACGAAGGCTGGAGTTGCGCACAAGGATATTTTGGGATGATCATGGTCATTAGTTTTGCGCATGCTGGGCCGGGGTTTTTGTTTTCTGTTCTCTTTTGTGTGATATGATATGGTAGTTTTGATTGATTGATTTGTTGATTTCTTGACTTTTCGTACCTTCTACTCCTTTGGTTTTGCATATTCTCTCCCCTGGCGAGTGCATGGGATCTGCAAATGAAAATGGGTTTTTTGTTACTATTCTTTAGTCTGCTTGGCTATTTCTCTTCTGGGTAGATTGATAGCTGGATGGGTCGTGGACTGCCCAAACACAGAAGAACATGGTAACGTAATGAGTGGGCCAAGGCTGTTGAACAGCGGTCGATTCCAATTGACCACTTTCAGGAACTCTAACTAAAAACAACAGTTTGCTAAGAATAAAAATCGTCGCGCAATTTTTCCCTCTACAGTATCATACCCAGAGTAGGCCGTAGTGCCGCCCTAAAAGCCAATGGACAAACTTGTCTCGTCCCTCATCTCTCCCTTTCTTTTCCCTTTTATCACGTTATCATCCCATTCTGAGCTTAATTTTTAATTTCTTTTTTTTTTTTACCTGATAATACGTGTCACCATGATGCTTTGCGGTGACTATTCTCGTTGTTACCAGTGGCGACCTGTTCCGGTTAGGATCAGAAATACCAGCCCTGAGCGACCGGCAATCAGGTCACCCAAAAAAAGACCCTTTACCTCATCACCCCCAGCCACAATGAAGTCTAACGCAACTGTTGAGCGTGTCTCCTGCTCAAACAGCCCCACCAAAGGCGTTGGAGTTCTGACAAACACAACCCAAAGGCCCCTTCTCTGTGAACTCCCGTCCCCAAACCTCATGAAAAACCCCGTACACCTTGGGGGACTAGAGTGGAGGGAGCTGGTGGAGCTCCAGGAAGAGCACGAGGGAACGATTCGATTTAAGAATATTACGCAAGATTTCATGAGACAGTGGGTTAACGAACATGCCAAATTGCTCGAGCGCGACGAGCTTCGATTCGAATATAACTTTGTAAATCAAAGTTTTGCTGTCCAGTGCATGGCACTCCCGATACATGAATCTCTTGAAGATTTTTTTGTCCGCGAGGTTTTGTATTCCCTGGGTGATAAATTGGGACGGAAAGAGGCAGGGAAGATGGTAGTGGTCGGTGGATCCGGAACGAGTATAAGGCACTCTATATCCTTTTGAATTCAATTTAGCTGACATTTTTAAGCTTTCTCAGGTTTCTCGGGGGATGGCTTGGGAACATCTAAAAAACAGCCCGATTCGTTTATACAATTGCGTAAAGGTGGATTTCCGACCATCGTCTGTGAGACCGGGTGGGCAGAATCAATTGAAGAATTGAAGCAGGACGCGCGGTTGTGGCTGCTTCACACCAACGGAGAAACGAAAATAGTGATAATTCTTTCGTTTATAGAAAAGCATTCAAAGACGAAATTAGCATGCGAGGCTTCTTATCAGGGGGCACCTTCTGCCGCTGGTAGTGACAAGGCTACCGTTACCACGAGCAATAATGGCCCCACCCCCTTTGCCACCGGTAGCAGCGGAGCCAGGCTTCCAACCGACATCAGAAATAATAGCCCAACCCTCACTGCCGCCGGTAGTGGCAAGGCCACCATTCTCAGTATCAGCAATGATAACCCGATCCCGTCTGCCACTGGTAGCGGTGAGGCCACCCTTCCCCAAGAGATCAGGAACGATGGCCCAACTCCTTCTGCCACCGGCAGCAGCGAGACCACCCTTCCCATTTCTACGATTGCTGATCGCAGGTCGGCTGTTCCCCCGGTTACCAGCGACGACATGGAGAAAGCTCTGATTGCGAGCATTAAAGAAGATATGGATATTAATGAATTAGCCGAAAAGCTGTTCATCTTGAACAAACAAGGAGGGCTCTCACGCCCATTACTCGGGGAGGTCGGTGCGAGCCTTCACCTTTTCAAGGCAACCGATGAGGGTGATGACATCGTTCAAACATTTTTTGCAAATTTGCTACCCCCAGAGCCAAAAGCCACCAAAACTCCCAACAAGTTTGGTATCACCCTCCGGGATATATTAGGCAACCTAGTCCCCATGGGACACGATCCAGCATACGAGATCACCTTTGCGTTAGAGGATCTAAAGGAAGTCGTCGAAAGTTCCATTCCTAGAACAACCCGCCTCAGGGCTACCGATCGAGCAATAAAGCTGATAGAGAAAACCGTTGGGTTGAGTAGAGAGCCAACCTTTGCTCAGAGGAAGCGTCAGAAACTAAATCCCATCGGGACATGGGAGTAACTATTCCCTATCCCTATTTTCTTGTAATAGTAGATCTTTTTCACAGCAATAAACGTCATTAGACTAATGCAAAAGTTGGTCAAAAACAATCTGAACATCACACGTATTCTAGATATTACCCAAGAGCTTCGATTTCTTAGTGACCAATTGGAAGTTGAGAATGCGCCATTCGTCTTTGATGGCAGCCAGAAGAGAATATCCGAATCTCGAAAAGTGGCTTCAAGAAATGATCAACAAACATGGAAGCGACTTTGTAACAGAAACCTACTGATTCTTGCGGGTCAAGGTGGAAGCAGAGTATATTCAGGCGAGAGAAGGTGGAAAGCCCACTATGGTTAGTCTTAGGGTTGGGCCCGTCTACACTTTCCTTACTCTGCTCGATAAGAAGTAAGTTTTTTAGTCCATAACTCTATTTGCCACTGACTGTTTATGCCAATGATCCAAGATATGCAAGAGAAAGTTATGGAAACCCAACGTTCATCCAGGCTTATCCACGGCTAATCAATCTTGGTTGTGGAATGGATTCTATCATCTTGGCGAATAATTCTGAGAAATATTTTCTCCTACCGTTGACAAGGAAATGCAACAAAACTACAAGATGATGTATAGCTGGGAGACTGAAATCAGTGAGAGGGTCACCTATCTTCGTCGGTTAAAAACGTCCTCAGTCCCCCAAGATCAAGATCTCTTTGCTTGTATGGTACACGATCTCTTTGATGAGTATCATTGTTACCCTTCATACCCGCCCTAAGCACTTACGACAACTTCGGTGCTCTTTAGCAGCATTATTGTCTACAAGCTCATTGATGATATTCCTCTCCGTGTTGCCCTAGCAATGGTGTGGCAAGCTGTCCGCGATCACGACCCTTCTTCGACAATGTTCAAGTGTGGTTTACAGGCCCTAGTTCAATCCAAGGATAGGCTAAAAGAGTGGAAATCTTATTGTGGCCTGCTTGCGCAGGTCTCGGGACTTCAAGGGATATATACATGGAAGATTGCTCAAAATGTTATTAGTGGCAATGTTGACCGACTGAGTGAACCGTCGGTGAACGGCAATATTGATCAAGGGGAGCCAGGAGCTGTGCTGACCAATGGCGACTTCAATGCCTCGTCTCCCGAATCACCACAACACCCTCTATTTCAGTCTTTGGACCCCACTATGCCGTTTCGAGATCCGTCAGCTTATACTGAGCCTGATGAAGAAGTGCAAGATAGGGTTTTGTTCGTCCTCAACAACATTTCCCATTTCAACCTGGAAGCAAAGCTGGAGTTTTTAATGGAGCATTTGCGCGAGGAGTATCACTAGTGGTTCGCTGACTACTTGGTTGTGGAACGGGCCAAGCACGAGCATAACTACCACAAACTATACCTCGATGTCTTGGACAAATACAACGATAAGGGGCTAACAGCAGAGGTTTTGTGCGAAACTTATGTCAATGTTATCAAATTACTGAATGCGGAGGCTACTTTAAATAGCTCGAACGAGAGGGCGCATTTGAAGAACTTGGCTTGTTGGCTAGGAGGGCTGACGATCGTGAAGGATAGCTGATAAAGTTTAAAAATATCTCCTTCAGAGATTTGCTCATTGAAGGATTCGTCACCGAGAGGCTCACAGTTGTCTTCCCCTTCACTTGTCAAGTTCTGGAGCAATCAATCAAATCGACAGTCTTCAGACCCCCTAACCCTTGGCTAATAGCTATCATACGAATCTTGATTGAGCTCTACCAACATGTTGAGCTCAAACTTTACCTCAAATTCGAGATTGAAGTTCTTTGCAAAAATTTGGATCTGGACATCAAAACCATTGAACCTTCAGCGGGCATCCGAGGAACTCGGGATAGGCCAGTGGAGAAAGAAGAGGAGGGTTTACTGGTTGAAGATCTTTCTCTACACCCATAAGATTTTTCTCCCACCTCAGATCCGGTTCCCGCCGGGTTTGCTGACCATGTTATCGTCAGTTCGGTGGCTCAACACCCTGCTATCAAGCGCATTCTCCAGCTAGCCATGGATCGTACCATTATGGAGATTATCGGATCGGTAGTTGAGAAGTCGGCTACTATTGCTAGCATTTCGACATCTCAACTCATCCAGAAGGACTTTGCGAGAGAAGGCGATGAAGGAAAGGTGAGGAACGCCGCACACATCGTTGTTCGGTATCTTGCCAGAGGTCTAGCTCTCGTTACGTGCAAGGACCCGCTGAGAATGAGCATGCGGAATAACATTCGTGCTCTACTTGCCAAGAGCGGATACAATGAGTAAGTCATCACAGATCAAACAATTACTGTTTGTCAACGCCAATATTGATATAGTATGTCAGATCATCGAAAAGGCAATCCAGGAACGAGCTATTCCAGATATTGATGATGGGTTGAACCAAGCGTCTCAGCTAAAGAAGCCGCACTGGGAATTGAGAACTAATCGACCATTTGTCTCGCCTGGTGTCTCTCAGGTTGCACTTCATCTCTCAGATCAGCTCAGGTTGAAGCCAGGTGGACTCTCTCCCCAGCAATTGAGCATGTATGAGGACTTCAATAGGATGGCGAGGGTTCCAAACCTGGAGAGTGGCAGAAATTCGTTCGAAAGCCCTTTCCCAAGCAACTTCTTGCCAAGCGCAAGCACAGTTGTAGAACCTCCACAGGCACAGCAGAGAGCTTACCAGCAATCACCTGGGGTCTCAGACGCTGGCCAGAAGGAAATCCAGTCTAAAATTTCGGTATGTTTTACAACGCATCCCTATGGAAGTCTGCTATTCTAATGCCATATCTCTCCCCTAGGCTCTCTTGAGCAAGGTGCGGAAACTTGCAAAAAAAGAATGTCGTGAGCAACGCCTCAAGGACCTACATGCGGAGCATCCACTTTTCCAGTTTATTGAGACTATACCAAGCAACGCGTCCCTGGCACAACCCAACATGCCTTGCCTCAAAGACACTATTTGTACAACCATAGCCTCCTCTGTGTACCTCATTTTGTATACGGATACGCAAAATCAAATGGAGCTTGAAGCGCTTGGGTTTCTCCTACAGAACGTTTGTGAGCTTTCTCTACTCACGGCAAAAGACGTCGTTATGTGGCTTTCCCAAGGTCAAGGCGATGAGGTATGTGCCTATTGCTATATATACATATGTTTGATGCTAATTTATGCAGCAGATATTCAATGTCCCGGTCACAGTTATGCTTCTAAAGACTCAGCTTTTCGCGCTCAGCCATCTTGATACCATCAGTTAACGCGGGAAAGCCTGCAGCGTTGGAGTTACTGTCACAGCTGCTCAAGAGACTGTCACTGGTCAAAATCCTCTTGCTCTGAGAGCCGATTTTGCATCATCACTTGACGCCGTGGGTAGCTGGCTTGAGCAAGACCCCACCAATAAGGTGGCTCTTGAATTGGCTGGTGACTTTCAAGATTCAGACAGGGAAGATTAACATATAGACCTCGAGAATCGCGAGAAGCGGGATCAGATTGAGTATATATTCGCTGAGTGGATATCTCTCTGCTAGTACTTTTTGACGACGGAGGAGAATTACTCCTCATTCATCACGCAACTTCATCAGACTAAAGCTCTATCTGATACGCGCCCTCTTGCGAGTTTTTTCGAACTTGTATCGAGTTTTGCATTGTTGAATATGAACAATCAACCGGTACCAGCCCGGCAGCCGCAACTAACTGCTATATCCCCATTGATGCTCTCGCGAAGCTAGTCGTCCTCCTTGTAAAGTGCCAGGGGGAAGGCGATCAGAAGGGCAAACGGTTGACAAGGCAGACTATCTAAGCAGCACTTTAGCCCTTATCGATTTTTTTATCTTTAACCACCATCACGAGACTCATGGCGTACACTTCTCACAAAAAGTGTTTTTTCTGTTTCTTCTTTAGTATGTTGTACGAATATCGCCTGATCGAAAACCAGATGAAGGGGTACCATGAGAGAATATTGGAGACTTTTGCGGAATGCTTTTTAACCATCCAGCGGGTTTTCTTTCCTATGTTCAGTTTCCACCGGATAATGTTAGTTTGCCATCGTTACTTTATGCCCAAGCTACTCAGTCTCGAGGGCGAGAAGGCAAGAAGTTTTTCTGGATTAACTCTCCCACGAACACTAACACTCTTGAAGGGTTGGCCGGTATTCGCGAAACTTCAGGAGACTCTTCTGGTGTATGTTGATGTACCACTAAAAGAACGCGGAATTCCACCAGTCGTAGGGTTACTTTATAGTAGGATTCTCGGGGTTCTTTTGGTGCTGCACCACGACTTTCTGAAATTTCTTGCTGAGTGGCATTTCTCAATCTGCACTCCCGGCGCACGAATTCCTTCACCTTTACTTCATCCGCGAGGCTTTATTCTCCAGGGGGGGAAGGGTTGGAGGAGAGCAGACTGGGAATATGGTTGTGTATTTCATGCCTGGTATATTTCCTCCAATTCTCATATAAATATCATCCCATTGTTAACGTATCTAGATCTCCAAGGCATACGTCCCAATTCTTAATGTCTCCTAGTCGTATTCCTCATAATGGCCAACATGTACTCCTTTCATATGATCGGCGATTTCTCCGCAAACCTCAACGTAGCAATCCCTATTACAGGTGTCTCCATCCAAGCGCTTATAGTATACACTGACTACCTAATCCCTCCCTGGTCAATACACCCCTGGTTCTCTTGGCTCCGCTAGATAAACCCGATCCAGTATGGTTTTGAAGCTCTCATGGCGAACAAGTTTTATAATCCCAATACGCAGTGCGTTCCCCCAGCACTAGTTTCCTTCGGTCCAAGTCTGGACCCGCAATACCAGTCGTGTGCGCTATAGGGAAGTCAGCTTGGGACTAGGATTGTTCGTGGAGAGGATTATATTCATACCCGATTTACTTACCCGCGGTCGCACCTTTGGCGAAATGTCGGGATTATCATTGCGTTCTGGATGTTCTTTGCTATCATGATACCGGTGGACTTGAGATTAAGAAGCCGAACAGCGAGGGTGCTGGAGATGATCGGCGCCGGAGACCCGGCCGTGATGGCCCGACCCCTCCTACCACCGGTAACGGCGAGGCCTTCCAACAACTATCAGCGACCAAGAACCGACCATTTCTGCAATTACCAGCCACGAATCAACTGTTTCCCCAATCACCCAGGATGACAGTGAGAAAAATCTTATTGGAACTTGTTACCGCCAGAGCCAGAGGCCGGCAAAGCTCCCAAGGAGTTCGTCGTCATGGTGCCCTACGCTGGGATTCCAAAGCTTTGCCGCTTCGTGTATTGGATTTCACCCTTCAAGTACTTGGTTTCTGGCTTTATTGGCGTGCTAGTGCATGACATCCCCGTGCGCTACCTACCGCCTAACGTCGCTAACTGCGCCGAATACACGGCTGATTTCGTGAAGCGCTTGGGCGGCTATGTCGAAGAGGAGAATAGTGTGTAAATTTTGTTCGTATAGGGATGGGGACGAATTTGTAAGTTTTCCCTTCTTGCTTTTGGGGTGGGGAGGGGGGTTAATGATGGGTGGATGCATGAATGATTTAGGCGGCGAATTTCCATCTCAGTTACAACTGCCACTGGCGCGCCTTTGGCATCTTTTGGGTGTACATTGTGCTTATTTTGCTGTTGTATTTTTCAGTACTTGGTGCTTTCTTGGGGGGTGGAGGGCGGTTGTTAGGTTGTTTAAGAGGCAGAAGCATGTTAGGTTAGGGTATGAGTGCCACAGTGATTGTATTTTTTTTTAGCTATTTTTTCCTATATCTGAGTGAGGTTAATTAAGAGGGTTTTCCTTCTCTTGTCCTTTCCCCTTTGATCGCTTGCTTGGGCAGGGTAGTGCTTTGAAGTTCGCCGGCTGCACAACATACAGTGGCTCCATTGCTCGAGACCCTCGGAACCACTAACTACTATCCATTGATACAACAAAGCAACCAATCATCGTATGGCTCTCCCCTCATCTCAAGGTTTAATAAATTGAATTCTTTCTATTTTCCTCAGCAAATTTTTTTCACATCCTGATAAGACATACATATCTGCAACAGCCTGGCCTTGCTGACTAGTTCCCCGCTCATCGCCATGTCGGCCGGCTCTCCCCGTCCCTCATCTCTCTTGTCATCTCCTACTCATGGCACGTTTCCTCAATCAAGTAGCTCCCTCGTTGGAGGTTTCGATGTACTACCTTCCCCCCTACAATCGCGGCCCGCCCCATCTGCCAGATTCATTCTCGTCCCCCGGTGGTAAAGCCCCGTCTTTTGAAGACGACTACTCCTCATCACTAGTTATATATGAGTTGGAGGTCATTAACTTCAAAACTGCCGAAAACCAAGCTTATGTGTCCCTTGAGCTTGGTCTGGCTGGTACAAATATCATTCAAAATACAGTCGTCATCAAGCCTGAGGTTGGCACCGTGTATCACACTCCTGATGGCTCACCCGTAACTTCGCTAATCCGGATTCGGAGCTAGGATGACCCGCTCCCCGCAGAGCTAGGGATGGCTCTCACGAAATTATTAACACGCATTACCGTAAGAACCGAAATAATTGGGCATGGCGCTAAGACGTCCAGAATTCCCCCCTCTGGATTAGGGGGAAAAACACAGTGATAAGACTCTCTTTCAGCCCTCACTTGAGACACAGACCATACTGGGAGAGGCAACTCCAACGTCCTAGCGTGATGCCCAATTATTTCGGTTTTTACGGTACCAATCAAATATTAGGGAGCTCATTATTTGGAAGCCCGTGGCATCTTCTTGAAATACAGATGACTAGTGAGTGATGGGGAGCCTCAATGCAATCTTTTTCCGACGTGGGCTTATCAGCAGCTTCTTTCCAGTTTAAAGACACCCACTCAATTAGGGATTACATTTACTGGGCAGAGGTCTGGGCCGTCTTTCAACGACCAGTCGGAAATTATTTGGGAGAAAAGATTGGGTGATATAGCTTGGGCCGGTATGCTTGAAGGGCATACTGTACTTATTAAAGCACTTGACCTTAGCAATCTATCTACAGGTGACGATCTTGACATTTCTGAGCAGGGGGACCATATTTACTCCGAGATGAGAGTTTTAGCCAGTCTCCCTCTTCATCCTTACACTGCCCAGGCCCCAACTGGCTACGTTGCTTTGGGAAAACCGGGGACCGCGAGGAGAGTCATCGGATTCATAACAGAGTATTACAAGTATGGCAAACTGAGTGAGTATATTTTCAGCGATTCTATATCCCTTTCTTCAATCCTGGGACGCAAGAGAAGAAGAAAGATATCTTTACTACAGAAGGCCAAATGGGCTTTGCAAATGACCACTGTTGTCATAGACCTTCATCGGGTCGCAGGTATTTCACTCGGTGATAGTGGTGGGGGTTTCGGCCTAGAGAGATTCTACGTGGACCAGTACCTTCTACTATGCCTCCGTGGTTTCGGAAAGGGCGCCGAACCAAAAATATTATCCCCCTGGCGGTTCCCACCTGAGAGTCAGGTGAGAGGTGAATGGGAAGTTAGGGAACGTTATAGTCGTCGAAACAATGCCGTCGAATCTACCTTGAAAGGGCGCCAAAATCATTCCGCTAGAGTCAAGCAGGAGCCACTAGCCCAAGAGCTCGAAGAGCTAGATGAGAAGAGGTTCCTCAAATCTATCATCAACACCGACAACAACGAACCCCCCTCCTTGTTTAACCCCCGTCATAACCAACGCCCATCCTCCGCCAAAAGCTCCTCCATTACCTCTACTACCTCCTCTACCTTTCCAACCCTAACTAGCTAAACAAGTGGCGACTACGACTAGGAGCTCCTAAACATATTTCAAGAATGGAAATCCATCCCCAACGCTTTAGAAGTTGTAGAAACCTACTCGCTCGGTGTCATGCTCTGGATGATGCTTGAGCAAGTCCCCGCGGAGCTCCTGGATATTACAGGAGGTGTTGAAGTTAGGTGGTCTGAGGAGATGAACATTCCCGATACCTGGCGCAATATGGTTGAGATGTGCGTTCGTGAGCATCTGGAAGAAAGAGTAAGGTTGGATGAAGTTAGGGCGTTGTGTACGCAGGAAGTGGGTAGGTTGTGGCAGGGTGGGTGGGTTGGGAGGTAGAGGGTCTCCCTGGGACTAACTGAGGCTTGTAGATAGAAAGAGGGGGGCTACTAACGGGGGGTGGATGGATGGATGGTCTGTCAGTGACCTCAACTCACCAAATCCAGAGCTATGCGATCATGTACTATCACTCGCCTTCCAAAGGGGTGAGCTTGTTGGAGTACTTTTCATATTGGGTATGTCATGCGGTAAGAGGGCAGTCACAGTGACGAAGTACAATGTAGTAGAGTATGTATCTCAGGTCATGTCAATAGCGTATGTCCTTTCTATAAGTAGTGGGGACTTCTCCATAGCAGTTGAATGAGCAACGAATACTTCAATAGGTTATGAGCCTGAACTCGCACTGGGAAATCTCTACACTGTCTAAAATCTTTCTATTCTCAATTCTTTAATTTTTGATATAATGCAATCAGAATGCTCTTCAGAAATAATTCAAAGCCAAACGGATGGTGTCTACTGAACGAAGTACGACACTACACCCAAGCTTACTAGCCTCAACTATCGTCAATGGGCCCGCAGCATTCAAAAATTCCTTTGTGCCGAAAATGCCCTTGCCATTACACTGGGTGAAGAACTTGAGCCACCAGTCCAGCAAGTCCAACACTGTTCTGATTGGATTATGCAGGAAGGCAAGGCCTTAGCCATTAACTAGAATTCCTATACAATGATTACTCAGGAACAGGTAGAGGATATTCATGGAGCTCAGGCTATATGGGATATGCTGAAAGATTTGATAGCAACAACTCCCGTATAGGTCAACTAGAAGTTCGCAGAAGCTTTAATCAATCCTGTGTGCAATTTGGACAGACAATAGAGGACTATATTGCCTTACTCATAAGGTACAGGAAGACGTCAGCTGGAACTGACAATGCCATTACCGAGGAAATCTTTAAGGTGCATCTACTCTCTACCCTACCTAAGAGATATGACAACTATGTAGATATCTTAATGGAATAATAAGACGAACACACTATTGACAGCCTCTTTCAAAGGCTCCTTGAGAGAGAAAAGACACTTTAGTCTTGTTTAGGAGAAAATACCTCTGGGAATACCTCTCTCAGGTAGTGCACTTACTGCAAGGCAAGCAGTATACCTCCAAACCCTGGTATCAGACTCGGATCTCGGATGGTATCCATAAGCTGACATAGGAGAGAAGCATACCGCTGTGGAGGTAGTCTAGCCACCCAGCTTGGAAAGTGAGATATGAAGGAGAAGGTCGCAGTAGTAGTGGTACATGGGGAGGAACAGGGATAAATTGCTGGCATTATGGTAAAGAGAATCATCGGAGAAGTGAATGTTGCACTCTGAATAGAGAAGGAGGTGGAAAATCCTGAATGAGAGAGCAAATAAGGGAGCTGGAGAAGAGAAGTGAAGAGTTCCACTGATACAAGTTATGTGTCGATAGCAACCTCAGATGGGTATACTCTTGCAGTAAAGACAAGCACCATAGCTTCAGCTTCAGTAGATCAGTTCTGGATAGTGGACTTTGGTACCATCAACCATATTGTGAACCAATGGGAAGACCTTCTCATATACAAGATATTGAATCCACCTCGAAGGATTTATTTCAAGAATAATAACTTGGTCTAGGCTATTGGGATTAGAACTGTCCACCTTTACCTTGTTGAACAGGATTGTCATATTACAATTGAAATACTACATATTCCTGCGATGTCTTTATCTCTGGTTTCAGTTGGTTGCCTATGTGCTACGATGAATGTAAGCTTTAATGAGCCTACTTGTGAAATCTCTCGAAGAAATCAGCAAGGTCTGATTACTGTCTTAGCATGTTTGAATATATCGAGTGGGCTCTGAAAGGTTATTGGGGGCCCAGTAGACAAGGGCCAAATAATGCGGATAAATCTAATAGCTGTAGGACTTGCAACTTTGCCAACTCTAGAAAGATGGCATCAGTGGCTGGCATATCTGAATATCTGGGCAGTAAAGGCACTAATTCCTACCGCCAATTGGAAAGGTAATGATATATTCAGTGAGGCCCATTCTGTTTGCATCTACATAAAGCAACAATAAAAGTTTGCTGATACGCCTGTCCAGCGGGTAAGTAAACCCTTCGAGCTTGTACACTCAGACTTGTATAGTCCTATTGCTCTCCCTTCATATAGGGGTGCATGCTACTTTATTGTATACATTGATAACTACAGCTGCTACGTCTGAGTCTACTTTCTATCTGATAAATCCTTAACTACTATAACTGCTAAGTTCCAAGAGTTGGCCGCTTGGATATGGGCTGCCTTCAAGTATCTTAAGTTGAAGATTCGCTGCTTCAGATGTGATAACGGAAAGGGCGTATATGATAACTCTCTCTTCTTTAGTATCCTATGAGTTACAGGTATTCAGTATGAGCTAGCCCTACCATATACTCAACACAAGAATTGTATGAGTGAGTGAATGATCTAGACTATTACCACAAAAGCAGGGTCTCTCCTTCAAGACTCATCATTGTCAGCAGAGTTTTGGGCAGAAGCTATTCAAAACTACGATATACCTACATGCTTGCTCACCAACACAAACTAATGAAGGAAAGTCACCGTATGATTTGCTTTATGGTGTTGTACCTAGGCTACTCCACCTGCATCGCTTTGGCTACCTTGTGTATAAGTTGATACTAAAGGCGGAGTGGGCAGAAAAGAAGTTTGGCCGGTGGTTACAGGAATGTATTATGCTAGGATACATGCATGATACAGGAAAGATTTGGAGATTGTGGAATCTGGAATCCAAAAGGGTCATTCAGGCTTTGGATGTCTACTTTAATGAGGACAGGATTGTTAGTATTATAACTAGTGATAAGGGAAGCACAAATGTGCTGTGGGCTATAATACTTGAAGGAGAGAGTTCTGTCTGGGATGACGAAGAAGACACTATGAGGGATCTTGAGAATGAGAGTTCCGTCTGTTTTGACGAAGACAAAAGGGCTGATCAGCCTTGTCTAAGAGTTCCGTCCAAAGAGACGAGAGAGAAATTAGTGGGTACATGAGCTGATCCATCACTAAAAATAAAGAAGTTACTACAATCTACATCAAAGGGAAAAACCCTCAAGGAAAGAGGCAAAGCGAACTTGATGTAGAGGAGGTGGAGGTTAATAGTGCTGACAGTCATGGGCAGTTACAAGTCTCATAGAATATAAGAGCCAGTGCTTCCTCCACTTCAAGTTGTGCTGAAATACTCTCTACGAGTATGAATAGTAGCTGTCAAGGAAAGCGGAAGGGCAGTAGCTCTCCTAGTATTGATGTTACTACTCTACGTTATTCCAAGTGCATAGCGCATCTACCGAGCATTAATGTTTTTGTACAAGAGTGCGAGGAGGACAGGTTGGTCTAAGTGTCAGATACTGCTGAGATTGTGGAGATATCTGATGAATCTCTCTGCTATGAGATTATGATACAATACAGACACTTGCGTGAAGCTATGCAGGAAGAGTATAACTCATAATGGTAACATAAGACCTCTGAGGCAGAATTGTCCAATGTGTATAATAATAAGAAGATTATTGGTTGCAAATGGGTTTATAGAACAAAGGTTGATGCTAATGGAAAGAAAAGATATAAGACCAGAGTGGTTATAAAGAGTTATGAATAGGTCTATAGTGTAGACTATGATGAGACCTTGGCTCCAGTGGCAAGACTTAGTACCCTCCACATGCTATTGGCTTTGAGCGTAAAGATATGCTAGTTGATCCACCAAATGGATGTTATTACAGCATTCTCATATCCTGCAATTGATGAAACTGTTTATATTGAGCACTTACCAGGTATCAAATAGTTAGATAAAGAATTTGAAAATGAGATCTATAGATTGAGAAAGGCTCGATATGGGCTAAAGCATGTACCCTGTTTATGGTTTGAAGAGATTGATACCTCTCTCAGGGAAATAGGATACACATGCTCACAAGTATATATAAATCTTTATACCTCTGACACCTCTATCATTATTCTTTATATTGATGATATAGTAATCGTATCTTCTGCAGAGGAAATTTCTAAAACGAAGATCTTACTAAATCAAAAGTATTTGCTAAAAGATCTTGACCAAGTCTGCCAGTTTCTGGGTCTACAAATTGGAATTGGAGATGAGTGGGTATCATTGAATCAATGAAGATTTATTGAAACTATCCTTCAACGCTTTGTCATGACAAACTACAATGGGGTCACTACTCCGTTGGAGCTACGAGCTTGATTGATACCTACTTCTTCTGGATGGAGTAGTTCCCCTTCCAATTGGCTTGACCAAGTGTAGAATACTAGCACTATATCTCCTCCATCTCAGCTTTCACCAGAGAACCTGAAGAAATATCAAGACATTATTGGTAGCTTGATGTACCTTGCTATTGTCTCTCATCTACACCTAGCTTTTACCATCTCAATTCTTAGTAAGTTTAATGCTGTAGCAACCTCCGAACACATGAGTGCTGCTAAACGAGTCCTACGATATATTCGTTATACCAGTTATCTTAGTATTCAGTATACCAAGAGAGCTACTTCAGCTGATACATTACTTTTTAGCTACTCAGATACTTATTGGGCAGGGTATTTAGATAACAGGAAGTGTACTACAGGTTATTTGTTCCTTGTCTCGGGTGGAGCGGTATCATGGCAAGCACGCAAGCAGTCAACTGTAGCCTTATGAACAACTGAAGCAAAATACATAACCTGCTGAGAAGCCTGCTGCGAGGCAGTAGCCCTCTGAAGAATCTATGAAGATCTCAAGAAAATTGACATATTACAAACCGGCAATTCACTACTTTCTCACTCTTCAGCAATCTTGATACTTGTCTTCAATCAAGATGCTATCAGCCTTGTTCAGAACCAACGCTTTCACTGCTAAACTAAATATATCGAGCTGAAATATCACTATTTACGCCAAATATATCAATCTCACTTAATTGATATAGCTTACTTTTCTATACAAGCTATGACTGCAAATCTACTCACCAAACCACTCATCTGCGAACTTCACTGAAGATATACTAAAGGTATGAGTATTGTAGAATCTATGAAGGAGCTTTAGAACTTTTGTAGAAGTCATCTCTATCTCTACTTTTTTCTTTCTTAGCTATTTATGGAGGACCGACATATAGTGGGTTGAGTACTCTTCCCCTAACTCTTAGACCTTCTATCAGGAAAATGTCTACGGCCCTCCAGGTTCACCATGGGGGTTTTGGTCTCTGTGGTCTATGCTGGTATTCCCTGGTCCACCGTGGTCCACATTTTTAGTAAAACTTTCAAAAGTGTGGTTCAAAGTGGATCAGTGTGGACCATGTAGACCACAGGGGCCAAAACCTCCCTTGGTGGACCAGGAGCGTTCACGACCTCTCTGAACGTGTGTAAAACCTTTTCCTGATGTCTTTTTCCTTTTTCAAGAGTTTTTGGCTAAAAGCAGGGGTTTAAGGAGGCTGCCCATTTTTGGTTTTTTTAATTCTTGTTCATATGGCTATTTAGTTGTTCTTAGGAGATATAGAAAGGGTGGGAGTATTGGAGTACTTTCTATGTTGGGTACGTGTTACGGGGTAACTAACTCAAAGGAATAGAGAAAGCTAGGCCGGATCGTACTCGAGGTAACGGAGGGAAATCAGGAAGGCTTAAGAGATGATGGTTCGATAAAGGTAAAGTAATAAAATAGAAGTTCTCGAATCTTTTTAAATTTTGATAACTTGTTATATTGTTAAGGTCTCTTCTCCGTTGCTTGATTTTCTCAAACTCTGGGAAATAGCCCTTACTACTTATACTAAAATCTCGCTACTTTCTGTTTCCTAACAATCATGTATCTTTCTAAGATTTCAGTTTCGTCAAAGGAAGTGTGAACACTCTTTGACCCAGAATAATTGCCCCACTTGAACTCAGAGAGCTCCCGATATCTATTTCATATGAGAGTGTCCCCACTCCACCAGTAGATAGTCTTCGATCTCTTCATCCTAATAGACTAAGTTCATATATGTGGTCGCAATGCCAACATACCAATAGTCTTTTATCGTGAACTATCGAGTGATCAGTTCGAATAGCCAGATAATAACATATAATGCAAAATGCATATGTATCGGAAATAAAGTATTCTCACTTTATCTTTCCAATCAGAAATCAGCTTCATGGAACGTGAGTCCTCCCGGTATCCCGAGTAGTCAACATAGATGCCTCCAGTTGCTCCTACCGCGGTGAGCTGAGGTTGGACATACGCTCCTCCATTACGGTGGCGCAGCCTCTACTAATAATACTGGCGAGCTATTCTTATGTGTGTAACACTAGCTCCCTCTTCAAAAGGTTTTGTCCCCAAAATCCTTCTTGACATATAATACATAAGTAGCGATAAATATTAAACATTAAATCCTTTTAGTACTCTACAAGGTAGGGTGAAAAACCTTCCACGTTTGCTT
Organism: Tuber borchii; assembly: GCA_003070745.1. NCBI lineage: Eukaryota > Fungi > Ascomycota > Pezizomycetes > Pezizales > Tuberaceae > Tuber > Tuber borchii. The sequence continues at coordinate 91,382 of NESQ01000235.1, forward strand.
GGCCACGGCAGGAAAACCTTTCCGAGTAATACTACTTAGCCCAATGATGGCATTTCCGGGTTTTCTCTATGAAACATATCTACCAATTCCTTCGCATTTTCCAAATGCTCAGGTGGTTCCCAGGTGTTCTCATCTTCCGAACACCCTTTCCACTCAACAAAATAATGTATTTCATGGAATGTTTGGGGTCTTCCTCTAACCCGTCTTTCATAAGAGATTAATTCACTCTTGACAATTTTCTGCACCTCCCATTCAAGATCTCCATCGATCTCTTCGGGTTGCATAGGCGGTTGTTCTCGAGCCGGTTGAATTGAAGTTCGGTAGGGTTCAAGTAACGATACATGAAATACCGGATGGATTTTCCAACGGTCTGATAGTTCGATTTTATAGGTAAGGTTTCCTCGTTGTTCTAGGATTTTAAAAGGGCCGTAGAGTTTGGGGGCTAATTTCTTCGAAGGGCGTTTTGTGCGAATATTTTTTGCGTTGAGCATAACCAGGTCTCCGATTTTAAAGTCTGGTGGTTGCTTAGCCTTTTGGTCATGATATCGTCCCAGGGCTTCCTTTGTCTTTTCGAGGGATTCTCTGGCTTGTTGATATATCATTTGCATCCAGTGAGCGTACATATTTGCTCCCGGATTCTGGGCTTCTCGCTCTTTTAACCATTCAGTCTGAGGATGATAACCGTAGTTTGCAAAGAAAGGGGTCATTTTGTGTGCATTGGTGGTCCAGTTGTTGTAAGCAAACTCGGCGAGGGGTAAAAGGTGGTATTAATTATCCTGATCGTAGTTGACAAATATTTGGAGGTAGCCTCCTAGTATTTGGTTGACTCGTTCTGTCTGTCCATCAGTCTGAGGGTGGTACGCCGTTGACATCTTTTGTTTAATATTGAGTTTTGTGGACAATGATTCCCAAAATTCGCCAGTAAACTTCGCATCCATATCTGAGATGATTTCTGAGGGTAGCCCGTGGTGTTTCCATACTTCTTTAAGGAATGCTTCAGCCACATCTCGTGCAGATGCTTTTTCTTCCAATCCGATAAAATGTGCCATTTTCGTGAACCGGTCTACTACGACCATAATCTGTGTATATCCTGCCAATTTCCGTAGTTGAGTAATAAAGTCTACTGAAGTCGAAGCCCAAGCTGCGAAGAGTACTTGTAAGTGTAGAAGTAAGCCGAATTGTGCATGTCTTAGAGACTTAGCTTATTAGCAAGTAGTGCAGGATCGTACGTAGTCATTAACCCAGTCAGTGAGTCCTTTCCAGGAGAAGTCTCGCGTAATAATTTCGACTGTCTTATCTTGTCCAAAGTGTCCTGCCACTTGCGAGTCGTGACATCCTTTGGCAATGAGTTTTTGCAAGTCTTTGTTTGCTGGAATATATAGTCAGTTCTTGTAGTAAAGTAGATCATCGGATAGAGTCCATTGTTTTGGCAATTCCTTTCCTTCTCTTATTATAGTTTCCAATTCTTCTTTTCTCCGCAGCCAATCTTGATCTTCCTTTGTCACCTGTCGAACATTTTCTAAAAGTCAGTCTCGAACTTCTTAAGTTTTGCCTTTGCGATAATAGTGTTAGACAATAGAACTTGTCCTTTTCAAAGTATCGGGTGGTGGTTGATATCGGAGGTATCATAGAATTCATGTGTGCTGCTCGAATGGAGAAAGCATATCGTTGGTTGTGTTTCTTTCAACTGCAATCCTCGCCCTGAGCTGCCAAATCCTTGTCCAGCTCTTTCTGTTTCATCCATCTAATCCACTTCCATCCAATCTTGATCGTCTATTCTTTCGACTACGAGCTGTGCAATGCAATCTTCTTTCTGAATCTCGAAGTCTGAAGAGCTATGATTAACAAGAACGACTTTGACTTCACCTCTATAGACTGCATCAATAACTCCAGCATCTACTGATATAGCTTTTGTTGCCAAGCCACTTCTAGGTGGAATGCGACTGTAAGTATCACTTGGAACTGCAATAGCTTATCCGGTTTTAACAAGATGTCGATTCTTGGCTGGGATCGTTAAGGTTTCGATACTGTAGAGGTCGTGTCCTGCTGCTAGTTTGGAACCTCAAGTTGGGATTCTTGCATTTTCTGAAAGTCTTTGCACTCGTATCTGGTTTTCTGTTTGTGACTGAGAAATTTCCTGATAGAAAGGTGAAGAGGATTCGCCCCAAACAATCGCAATTTGAAATTTGCCGAAGTGTTTAGGTTGTAGAATTTGCTGTTCGTAATGCATAGCTCCCTCCTCAGGGCGGTACTCCGGCCGTCTGCTCAAAGCATCAGGTTTACCTCCTTTCGAGCCTGGTCGATAGACGATAATGAAGTTGAAGTCGCATAATTTTTGTGCCCAATGAATTTGGCGTGCCATCCAGGCTTTCGTGGTCAGAAAGTATTGAAGATTCTGATGATTGGTATAGACTGGGATTGGCTTTTCCATTCCTTGGAGGTAATGTTTCCATTCCATAATGGTAATGAGAACAGCTAACAATTCCTTGTCGTGGATGTCATAGTTCATTTCTGCAGAGTTGAGCTTTCAGGAGTGGAATGTGACCGGATGTAGTCGTTTCCCTTGAAACTCTGAGAGGATGCAGCCAAGGGCGTAATCGCTTGTATCAGTCTCAACTACTGTATTGCGTTCTGGGTGAAAGTGACATAGGATCAGGGCCGTGATGAAGCATCACTTAAGGTATTCGAAGGCCTCGTGCTGGTCTTTTCCCCACACAAAACTTCCTTTTTCTCCTATTAGCAGGTTGGTAATCAGGGTGCAAATCTTCGAGAAGTTTTTGATAAATCGTCAATAGAAATTTGCGAAACCAATAAAGATCTGGACCTCTTTCACAGATATCGGAGGTTTCCAAGCCTTAATTGTCTCTACCTTCTTCTCATTAATCGTAACTCCTTCCCTTGATACAATATATCCAAGAAAATCAACTTTTTTTACATGAAATGTACTTTTTTCCAATGATATTGCCATCTGGTATTCCCGCAACCGTTGTAGGACTTTGCGAATGAGAGAGATATGTTCCATAAGCGAATTTGAATAAATTAGGATATCGTCTATATAAACGACAACTCCCTGATCGAGAAATTCGCGGAGGATTTCATTCATCATAGTTTGAAAAGTTGCTGGTGCATTGACAAGACTAAAAGGCCTGACCTTATATTCGTAAAGTCCATATTGAGTTCGAAAAGCTGTTTTCTATTCATCGCCTTTGCGGATTCTAATCAGGTGGAACCCATCCTTCAGATCAAGTTTCATGAATATACTTGCATCTCGAACCTGATTCCTTAGTTCCATCATCAAAGGAATTGGATATTTGTTGTGGATAGTAACCTTGTTGAGTCCTCGGCAGTCTATTACCAACCAAAGTCGTCCATCAGGTTTCGGTACAAATAAAATACATCAGCAAAAAAAAAGATCTGTCTTTTGTGTTCCACGGTGAGCCATGTCATTGAGTTTTACGTTTTGGCTAATCGCGAGTGACCCCGGTAAATCATGATGCTTCTAATTGTGTCCCCTAATGATCAGATACAAATTTTAATTTTAGCAAAATATGAGCTGTTTTTATCAATATCTCATAGACATTTTACATTACAAAGTTGTATGTTATGAACTCAAATTTCTCAACTTCGGTATGTAAAAGGTCAATGAGTTCTTAATAAAAATTGCTCATATTTTGCAGAAAACAGAATTAATATCATCTTCTTTAGTCAAACTAATGGAATTTTTAATATCGCGATCATAGGACTCACGATGTGCCAAAACGTAAAACTCAATGACATGAGGCACAGGGGGCAGGCTGTTTTTTTGCTGATGTAGGTGGTCCCGCTGGAGACTTGCTTGCAGTAATTTTTCCTTGTTTCGTCATATCGGCAATATAGGAACGAAGGACTTGAAGCTGTTTCTCGGACAAGGGGTATATAGGTCCCCATGGCGGTTGCATATCAGGTTTGAGATCAATCGCATAGTCAAAGGTACGACGAGGAGCTAGTTTCTCTGCTGTTGAAGGACGGAACAAATCAAGGTAATTGTGGTAGCATTCTGGTAGACGATCAATAATAGTAACTTTCTCGTCATCTTCTCTCTCAATTCCTCCTATAACTGCAGCGTTAGGATCACTAAGCAGGTCCTCGTCCCACTCAACTGAAATTCCTTCGTCCTCTGGCAATAAATGTGATTGACAGCAATCCTCGTTAAATGACCAGGTGTCCCAGTCTGCGATATTGCTGATTGGATGTTCCTGATGCCACCATCCAAATGGTATAATCATACCATATTTTCCTGCCGGAGCTCTTTCGCAGGAAACGAGGGAGAGGTGATGGTTTTTTCCTATTTCTAGGTAAAGGGGGTGAGTATAATGCGATCCACCGGAGGAGATAGTTTCGCTGGTAAAGCCCCGGATCTGTACTGTGTCGGATCGAGATTCATAAGGTATGTGCAGGTCATGAACGAGTTGTTTATTGATAAGGAAAATATTTGATCCGGAGTCTAGTAAGACTGGAATTCGATACCGATTTCTGAGGATATAGATGTGTGCATGTCCTTCTGGACAGTTATAATGCAGGGGTTCTTGGGCAATAGTGTTTTTCCACTTGCCGGACGGAGTAGGAAAACTCTTTGCTCGTTTAGAAGCCATGTTGATTTGTTGTCGTTAGGTATTTGTGAGAACGCCTGCGTCGTTTGGACCACTTAGGTCTCCTCAGACAAACTAAATTAAACATAATAATCAAAAATTAACTTTATATTCTGGGGCAGCCCACTACTAGTGGTCTTTACCCCCTGCCGAGGGGTTCCCGAAAAACGTAAATAATTTTATAAAGGAACGGGAAACTTAGCTGAATTTTTCTCTTTTTTGTTTTTTCTATTTTTTTTATTTTTTTATTTTATTTTCCTTCTGGGGTTACACCGTTGCCACCCACACCTTAGGGGACCTTCTCGCAACATAAAAAGGGGGGAGTCCACTCTTTTTCTACCACTCCCCTTTTTTCCCCAGCTTCCTGGAAAAGTAGTTAGCCGGAAAGCCCTTTGTCCCCTCCACTTTCCGGTGGCCTTCTTTTAGGTCGCACTGCCCTGGGGGGGGCAGGAAGGAGAGTAGTGAGAGTCGATGGTTGATACTCGCTTCAGGAAGTTCCCCATCCTTTCCCCTGGGGTGGGCAGTAATTTTGCAAATAGGGTGTAACCTTTGCATAAAGGGGGTACCTTTTTTCGGGTAAAACATTAAAAATAATCTTTAGTTTGTTCGTTCTGCAAGCTAATTTCGTAGATGTCTGTTTCGATTATATCAATCCTTGTTGGTTCCTGCTGGTCATAACAATTTGTTTTCCTGCTTGCTTCTCAGGATCAAGGTAAGCGCCGCTTCGTTGTCATTCTTAACTAGTCAGTTGGCTCCGATGTCTGTCCACTAAGTCAGGTAGATTCGGACTTATGGACCTAGAGAGACTAATAGGTATTGATAAATCGTTTTATACAATCTCGGTGTCCGATAATTCCCAAACAAGTGAAGGAGAGGATTGATGAATTTGGTTAACTTTTGGGGTGGGTTTTGGATGCGGAGGTAGTTGCTGCACGGCTAGGGCTGTTGTTCGCCGTCGGAACGGAGGTTTTGTTTTATCCCGTCCATTATTGTTTGAAAAGGTTGTTGCCACGACAGCTTGCCTTCTACACTTCTGCTATCAGTGGTTGTCAAGGTGGCAACGAGTGTAACGGTTCTTCTTTTTTCGTTGAGCTACCAGTTCGTCGGAAATTCCTTTATGAGCCTCCTTCCAGTCGGTATGTTCGTCTTTGGAATTATTTTTTGCCTGTTCAGATGTCGTTTGAACAGCCTTCCATCTGGAAGCATATTCTTTGCAACTTTTATTAGTAAAACTATTGGGACCCTGCTTTGAGTTAAAACCTTTATCATTGTTGACTTCTCGTTTTCGTTTGGTTGTTGCTGTCAGTGGAGTGATTATCGATTTCGATATTTTTTGCCGTTCGAGAAGTTCCTCCTCTTGTCTCCCAACATCCCGAAGAATTTCTATCCATTCTTCATCATTAGCAAATTTAAAGTGAGAAAGTCGCCTAAGAATGTCTTCGGGAAGTTTACTCTCCACTCTTACCCTCAACGCTATTCCAATGAGGCCTGCTTTGATGTTCAGGTTTTTGAGAAGAAGAAGGTAGGTATCGATTCTGCCCTTGTATTTGACTTTATCCTTTTCTTCAAGGGCTCTTCGTTCTTCTTCAATTCCGATATATCGTTTGGTTATTTCTTGTCGGAACTGCTCCCACGTGGAATAGGCGGGGTCTTGAGCGTAACCACCTAAACCCCCCACGACTTTTCGGTATTTTCCCGAAAAAGTTACGACTTTGTTGCCCTTTGTTTTACCGAGAGCAAACACAATTCGATGGCTATGATCTTCCCATTGCGCAGGATTGTGGTCAAAATAATCTTCGCAAGCCGTTAACCAGTTTCGTACGTCCTGGTTGTCTTCTCCCTGAAAGAAATAAGGAGGTTCAGCGATCTGCTTTAATTGTCGCTGTGGTTAGCTAATGCTTCGAAAGAATTTTAGCATAGCTCTAGTACGCGGGGAAATGTCTCTGGGAATGGGGGTTTTCCGAGGAGCGCCTGCCGGCCTGCTGCCCTTTCTGCCTTGGTTGCCTTCTCCATCGTCATCATCATCCATCAGCAAAAAAAAAGATCTGTCTTTTGTGCTCCACAGTGAGCCATGTCATTGAGTTTTACGTTTTGGCTAATCGCGAGTGACCCCAGTTAATCATGATGCTTCCGATTGTGTCCTCTAATGATCAGATACAAATCTTAATTTTAGCAAAATATGAGCTATTTTTATCAATATCTCATAAACATTTTACATTACAAAGTTGGATATTATGGACTCAAATTTCTCAACTTCAGTATGTAAAAGGTCTGTGAGTTCTTAATAAAAATTGCTCATATTTTGCAGAAAACAGAATTAATATCATCTTCTTTAGTTAAACTAACGGGATTTTTAATATCACGATCATAGGACTCACGATGTGCCAAAACGTAAAACTCAACGACATGAGGCACAGGGGGTAGGCTGTTTTTTTGCCGATGTCATCTGAGTCGCCAGGGTTTGGGTCTCCACCAGTACTACGTGGTGGAGGTGGGCGTAGTGGTCGGTTTATTCCTCCTCTTCCTTCGACTCCTTTTCCTTTGTCTTGAGGAGTTGATGCTGACTTTTTTGTTTTGTTAGTAACATTGTGTGCTTCCAAAGGTTTTGACTGACCTCGGTTGGAGGGTCCAGATTCATCATCTGCCGCGTCTGAAGTAGCTATTAAATAAGCTATTAATTGGGCTTCGAATGTTCGGACAAGATTGTCAATTACGGCTTGTGCTTCTTTAGCCTGTTGAGTCAAGATTGCTTGCGCTTTTTTGTGATTATCATTGAATTGAGCAGCAGTGAATTCGTCTTGTCGTTTCAAAATTTTTGCTGCTTCAATTTTTTATTTCTCGAGTTCCTTTTTCCATCTCGCCTCTTGCTGATCGAATCGGGGTTTCAGAAAAAATAGTTGTTCAGCCAATTCAAGGTCTCAGCTTTGAGAGTCCTGGTTATCCCCTGCCCATTGCTCCTGTGGTAGTCTAAAAGCTTCTCGGACTTCTTCCCTTAACCGATCTTGTTCTACTTTCATCGCCCTTTGGAGTTGAAGTAGGAAGTATTGGTGTTCGGCAAATTCAGCTTCGGTAACTTCCTCGTTACTTGCCAAGCATCCATCGAAATGTCGGAGGTTGGTATATGCTGCCTGAATCTCTGCTGTGAAGCTACTTAAAGCAAGATGTGTTTCATCTTGGCCGTGCTGGATTTCTCCCAGGATGAACCGAAAGGCCTCTGCTAATTAGTTTCTGAATTCCACATGGGGGTTGGGGTGAATTCTGGAAGGTTTTCGTGAACTCGGACTTGATGTTGCAAGGAAATGTGAACCTGTCCTACTCCGGGCGAAAGACACAGTAGTAGGCGTATTTGAGTTGTCGGTAGGTGGTACTGATCCTGTCGGTGTGGAACTTTTGTCACTAGTATCCATTGGATTGGTAGGTGGTGGAACAGGGGAGTCTGGTTGTCGTTGATCAGATATGATGAAAGGTACGCAATATTGAGTGGAAGTAGCACTTGATAATTGCAGAGGGAATGCTAATATTTTGCTATAGTAAAAGCTTTACTATAGCTTCGGTAGAATGGGAAGTTGTAATTTTGTTTCTTATCGTGAATGTTCCAAACCATCCGGAGTGCTATGTTTCGAAGGTTCTTTTCGTAGTCTGGACAACATCAGCAAAAAAAATTCTCCCTCATGTATTACCTACATATCTCCCTGTATCTGCTAGTAATACCACGTCCCTGGGTCCCTCCTGTCCCTCATACATTTACCGCCTTTCCTAAAGACCCTACAGGCCTGCTGAAAGCTCCATACATGCCTTCGGCGCCATTTATCGTCCTCTTTTGCAGGTGGCCCCTAGCTTGCTCCAGTAGCGAGGAGGTCTCGCTTAACTGACCCCTGTTTTTTTTTGCATTTCTATCCAGGCCATTTTGGCTGTTGTGCGTCTGCTTTGTACCAGTGCGCGTCCGGAACAACCTTGCCTGTCTCACCGCCCCATCACGCCCTTAGCGCTCTCCCTTCCTCTTGATTTCTCCGTTATGGATTTCGTCCCCCTGTGGACGTTCTTCACGTCATAACATACACTCTCTACTCCAGGTGCGCGTCCAGAACAACCTCGTCTCTCTCAGCGTCCCATATCGCACTTTGCTCTCTCTCTCTTCCCCTTGATTTCTCCGTTATGGATTTCGTCCCCTGGGGAACGTTCTTCAGGTCATAACATCTACTCTCTACCCATGTACCGGCCCCACACACACTTCTGTTTCCAAAGTATGCGTGCCATATCTGTTTTATTTCACTGAAGCCAGTATCTTTTGTGCCTTCTCTCGTCCTTCTCCTGACATTCATGATTCGCTTTGCCTTTCTGTACCACTCCTATTTGTCGCCTGGGTTAGTTCACCATCGATATCCTTAGGTGTCTCAAAATGCACCGCTACGCGTCCCCCTTCATACCATTCTTTGTTTCTTTCTTTCTACTATAAAGTTTTCAATAAATTTTGTTAAATGTTTCTAAATCAATCCTACTATTTACATACCAGCGGTTGTTATCCTTACCACTAGTCTCGGGTACTAAATGCGCCATGCCCATGATCCGTTTGATACTAACGACTATCTCGGTTGTTCCGTTTGGGCCTATCTCCGTCCCCAAAGTAACGGTAACAAGTCCCGTTATATCGCTGAGCTTCCCCGAGTTCTCAACATATAGTCTATCTACTAATACCAGTCTATCTACTAAACCCGTTCTTGGGTCTCGAACTTTCATTATCGAAACCAAGTGGGCCGGATAACAGCCTTTTAGTGCTCTATAAATACTTCTATGACCCGAATCCACCCATACCCAATCATGCCTGCTCTGCCCTGTTGACCTCCAACGCTGGGTTCCGGTACACCGAAGAAGGTGCCAAGTGAGCTGTCTCTCGTCCTGAAAGTTCTCTACCGGGACACGTAAAAGCCGACATATCTCAACTGGAAACTGTTTAACCGAATCCACATCAAAATGTTGGCTCACAGACGACTTCCGTCGATAATAATCCATTAAAAGGTCCGGAAAATTTCACAAACTCTCGTAGAGCTGGGAAATGGTTTCCACGGTTGGGGTGAAACCCATTGGTTGTTTATTTACTGAACCGACTTGCCGTTTGTGGTATTTGTCGCGTACTTCGTCTCGAATTGCACGCAATAGATCCCCTTGGATATTCATTTCATGAATTTTGAAGCTGTCAAGTCTAGAATATGATTGTAGTATTTTTTGGCTTGCATCGTTTTTATTTGACCGCTGATAGACCTCCTTGATCATTGTTTTCTGACTTGTTTGACCCGACTTGGTAGAATACATTTGAATGTTCCCAAAGCGCCGTATATGGTCCTAGAAGTGACTCAACAGATGTATCTTAACAAAGTTGAAGTCTACATCCTCATCATATATATCTGCAACAATTCCATCTAAATTGCGACGTTGCTCGTCCGCAATCCGACGTCTTTTGGCAAATGTAGCCCGCAAAAGGCGGTGTTGATTAAGTACTTCACTATGCTCATCTCCAATTCTGGCTGTTACCTCTCTCACTTTCCTGGCAGTGGACTTATCCTTTCGGTACTCCTCAAAAACGACTTTGTGATCATGAAAGGCCTTAAGGAACTGTTCGAGGTATTGAATCATCTCATCGGTATGGTTTATGTATTGTGACATTAGAGTAAAGTCGACAATCGACTGGACACAGGTTAGAGCTTTGGTGAATATGGGACGTTCTGCGGCACTTGGATGACGTAGGGAGGCTGCAAAACATGGTAGTATCACTTTAACCAGAGTCTTCATCTCTTTTCCGGTCCACTGAGAGATCCGACTATACTCTTTGTTCGGCGCGGAATAGCCAGGATAAATATCTAAACTCTTCCAGATAGCATCGAATGCTTGTAGCCGTTTGTATTTCTTTAGAAATCTGATAACCCATTTCATAAGGTGTGTTTCGAATATTCCCAGGTACACGACATGGAGAAAATCTGGTTCGGGCAGGTCGGATTGCTGAAGGTTCGGAAGCCCCCAAAAGACACTAGGAAGCAATTTGAAACCACAATCTGTAAGTGGTAGCTTGGCCTGCTGGTCGTTTTCACAGTATTTGTTGAAGAGATTTTGGGATTTCCTATAATCTTGTCTGGCTGAAGAACATCTCAAATGGGACCCTAGCTGTTCTGGTCGAATATCACAGACAGCGCACTGATTTTGTTGGATACCGTGCAATATTACATTTTCCAAGTGATCTGCAATCCACGCTGAGAGGCGTAAGAAACAAAATCGGACCTTTCCATCGGCGCATTCAACCTCAAGTCCGGAGTTCCCTAGTGCAACAATTGGTGCAAAGATCGCTTCCATCAAATCACAAAGAATCTCATTGTTGACCTGCCTTTGCCGTGCATCTCTTGCTGCTACGCCCAGCATCTTTGGGGGGACGGGTAAAAGGGCCAAAAGAACGGTTGCATGTTTCGAGGGTTTATTCCGTGTACTCGATTGGATATTTCCAATTGTCATGTAGATTGGCCAGGCTTTCTTATCTCCCGAGAAATTGGTCAAATAAGTAACGTCTGAGGAACATATGATTGGTACGAGTGTTCCTCCATCCGGTAATTCATCCTTTGCTGGCTGTTAATTTTGTGTCCTAGTAAACGGTATGGAAGCGCCGTGGAACGTCGTATTTGAACCTACACGTGTCTCCTACCACCAATTAGTGGTATGCATCTCCGAATACAATCTCTGAGGTGGTTCTTCGCTATTCCCTTCCTTCACAGGGGCGTAAACTAAATCTTGAGCAAAACATCTTTGACCTAGTAAATATTTAGCACAATCAATAGCATTGCGGAAAAAGAATTGCTGTATTACGGAAGCTGCGTCTGGTCCTTCCTACTCCGAAATTTCCTACTTTCGGTTAGAATAGGACGTTGTAGGGTGCATTTACTTATAGCTTCACTAAACGATACAAACCTCTCTTTCCAGCTCTTCATTCCCATACCTGATTCCAACTGATCAACGGCATCAAGGAGCGGATAACCAGAGTTAATATTACTGCCCTCAGGCCCCAAGTCCTTCTTGAAATATCTATCCATTTGATCCTTTGGTAGCTTTGCTTCAATAAACTACGGAGCAAGCTCAAAGTCCTTCTTGCTTCTGAATGGTGACCACATCTCATCTTCAGATCTTTCGGACTGTACAACGTCCCGTAGTGACCTTCCCGCAGTGGGGTACGTCGTCGGTATCGGTAGTCCAACAAATGGTGTGCTTTCCTCAGTGTCTGAATAATTAAGACTTTCCACGTCCGAATCGGTAGTGTTTACGTAGAGATCGAACTCATTTACTTCAATATTCGTTTCAGCCATACTAAATTCTTCCACGAGTAGATTGGAGGTTAGGTCAGAGTCGGCAGGCTGTGGGAATCGTGCATGCCGCTCTTCGTCGCAAATAGGCTGTACAAAGTCAAAATGCGCTGTTTCTGTATGCTTCCGGTACAATGTACTTGACTTGTATTTTCTTCTGCAGTACGGGCATTGAGACTCTGGTACCATTCTACAAGAAATTTGATTTGATACACAGCACAAAAGACATGCGAAAATCAAACTTACTTTTCGAGACTGATCTCACTGTACTTGAACGCGTGTGGTAATTGAATAACTTGTTCTTGACCGGAACCGTGCTATAGATAGATGTTATTGTACGCAAAAAGGTGCAATTTTGACGAAATTCGTCGTCACACTGTCTGTTCAGTAAATTCGAGATATTTCAAGGAATAGAAAAAATATGAGAACTTGAAAAACTTTCAAGGTGTGTTGTGTGGCCTGTTTGTAATTCAAAGGCCAACTGTTCAGGTCGGTCTCACCTTCCCCTGAGCAGAATTGTACTAGTACTCGTACTTGAATGACGTTCTGCGGCTCAAAACTCGCTTTTCACATTAGCTTTCAGACTAAATCCAGGTAGTGCGTTCGAGGTCCTGCGGGCATGAACATGAACGCCGGCCCAGGGCCACGACAGACTCCTACAAATCTCGAGAAGACCTTACTTAACACATATCTACGATTACTTTTTAAAAAATGATAAGCAACCTGAATTATACCCTAAATGTCAGGGGTGCTTTATTCGGCGTATTGCAGACTTTGAGAGGGCCAAACCTAATGGCAAGCGCTCATCTACCATACCCTAATATTCCTTATCCGAACCCACATCAAGAAAGCAGGGGTAGTTACAAGCCTGCCTATTACATCGTTGTACCTTAAAGCACTATTGAAAAGCTTGTTCATGTTTGTTCAACCCACCTTTTCAAGTGTACAAGCTTACCTTGTTACATGTTTGCCTCACGGCAACTGTACATCTGTACTTTTTTGTACAGGCATAGAAGGACGTTCTACGTTCAAGTTGAGACGTTTAACAGTCTCTTTCAAACTGGTCTGAGTTGTTAGAACTCTTGATACTACGACAAACAGCTTGAATAGTACGCTCTTCCTTATATAAACCCCTCGCTACCCCGGGATTTTCCTTCTCCCTCCTTCATTACCTTCTAATCAATCTACAGCTTCTCATCGTCCTTCTTAGTCCTCTAAAAGCAACTTTTCCCTTCACAACGATACGTTATGTATAAACGAGAACTGTGTTGCTCGATCATACAGTCTCACTCACATTTCACACCAACTATACCGGTAAGACTCGTCCGCAGTTCCTAACGTCCGAAATGAGCCGTTCTCAGGCCTTTCGTAGGCTATACTGATTGATATCCATAGAATACCGGTAACTTACTCTTAATTGAAGCGAAGCTTTTCGATCGCTTCTACCTCCTAAAAGTAAGTTTGTGCCACAATTCGTCCCTTTTCTTCCTTCCTTGGCCTCCTAGAGATACCAACCCGAGGCCTGGTCTTTCTCACTTCCTTTGGGCACGATGAAGCGCTGCGTAAGTTCTTGAATGAACTTGTGCACAGCTCGTATGAGCTCTTCTAAAGCCTTAATGTGAAACGATAGCTGACTACTATTCTCTAGATGCACTAGCGGCTCCCCGTTTTCGCTTGCTATCCCCCCTATAGTTAGTCTTCTGTTTGTCTCATTTGTACCTTTCCCAAGATGGAATGATTACTGATCGCTATTGCTAGATTTCTTTGGGATTTCCCGTCTTCTTCTGCAAGCCAAGAACATCCTCGCCGAATTCAGGTTAGTCGACTGTGCGTCCCATTTAGTCTTTTTTACAGAGAATCTAATTGGTTAATAGCATGCCTCCGATTCGTGGTGGTGGTCGTGTCACCACTGCCATCTTCCGGACTCAGCTCAACCTCACTGGTGAGGGACGAACCGTGGAAGGGAGGAGATACCGCGCCGTTCGCACATCCATTCTCCAGAAGTGCAACGAGAGGAATATCACCTCTCACACGCAGGCCGGTGCCACTTTGTGGAACGAAGTTAGGACGGAGACCGTCGCACAGATTGCCCTTAGAGGCTTCCGAGCCAAATTCAACTCCCCCCGGAACGGCCAACATCGGGCCTTCCACGCTGCTCTGTATGCTCTCATCATGGACGTCCTGAAGCAGGCAGCTGAGTCTCGTAGTAATGCCAGACTTAATTCCGATGCCGAGGAAGAGGGGGGAGAAGCGGGCACTGGCGGTGCATGTGGATCCTGATCGAGAGACGAAAGGGCCGTGGCTCGTCCCAACCGACCGTTCATGAGGAGAAAGCGGTACGAATAATATTCATTTCGACCACAGGTGCCGAGCCTGGGCAGGCTCGCCAGCTCCCATGGATAAACTGTGGTAATAACGCTATGCCAAACAAGAGTTGGCTGGACGGTTCTCAGGCACTACACTTTACAGGAGCTCGGCGAAGCTGCCTGTCGGTACGTAGAGGATGGCGAGCATCCCCGGCAGTTCCTTGGAATTCTCCGCGACATTCAAGGCCTGAATGTCACTCCCGATGGCGCCGACCAGATCGAGTTGATCGACAATGATCAGGTCAATGCCTGGCTTCGTCTCTCCTAGTGCTCCACCCTTACTGTCATCTGCTTCCTCCACCAGCAGCTGTTGCCCCTCCTGATGGTAGGGACCCTGTTCGTTTCAATACACCTCTTGTTGGGCACAGCCGGAACTATCTCTTCCCCGGCCAATTCGACGTCGCCGAGTTCTACACTGAGCCAGAATCTGACTCTGATGAGGAGACGATGTGGAGCGCCATGCAAGGCGCAGAAGGGCCTTTCCTAGGTCCCACAACGGCTGGCAGAGGAGAATTCTGAGCAATGATTGTAGGGTTGTTAGGTTCCAGACCCACTCCCGGGAACTGATTTCGCGCGCTCGAGTGAGACAGGGGCCGGCGTATATGAGCCGATATGCAGGACAAGATGTCCCAATGGTGGCTCTTCCCCCGGGATCCCACCTCCCGGGTGTGAGGTGTCATTACATGACGCTATTGAGGAAGGCGCTGATGATAACGGTGGGGATAATGGGGGCAATGGGGGCAATGGGGGCAATGCCTAGGGTTTATTTGAGCCGGGCAGCGTCTTCTTAGGCTTTTGGGTGGTTTGTTCTTTTGTTTCACTGGCTTTCTTAGGTTTTGCTTTCATTTCTATCCATGGGTTCGGCGCCGGGGGGGTTGGGGCTTGTTTATGCCTGGTAGTGTCTTCTTGGGTCTTTCGGGTGGGCTCTCTTTGGTTTCACGGGTTTTTTCTTACAGTGTTTTGCTCTCGTTTCTATCTATTTGTTGGGTTTTCTGGGACTCGTTTTGTGCCGGGCTGCGTCTTCTTTGAGCCTTGGGTAATTGTTCTTTGGTTTTACGGGCTCTGCTTCTTTGCTTCTGCTTTGCTTCTATCTATTAATCGTTGTCTTAATCCTGCTTGCGCTGTCATCCGGCTTTCCTATATTTTACCCAGTAGTCTTAGATTTTATTGTTTTTAGCAGTCTTTTTATATTTAGAATTAGTTGAGTGCAATAGAAAGCTTTTCTGGGACGCTAAACGTCCCTTTTATCCTTTATCCTATCCTAGTATCTATAATTCAATCTTTTGAAATGATAAGTTATGTTCATCCTAGCCCCGTATATGAAAGCCTGTCCCGGCAATCCCGAATAGAGAGTCTCTATTCAGTTCAGAGCCATCCGTGCACATAGCCTTTGAGACATTCGGAGGCCAAATGGCTGTAGGATAGTCCGAGCCCATGCCAATGATTCTCCCGGACCTTGGGTCATAGCTACGAGTCCGTGTAGTAACAATAACATAAAGCTTGCTCGTCCGCAATATGACGCTCTTCGTCCCCAATAAAACGCCGTGAGTTCGATTCCTGTGGGAGCTTTTATCTCTACATCTAATTCCTTTTTCTCCTCTAGTTCTTTCATATAAACCCGTAATCATGAATGGAAATACGAGCAGAGGTCAGTCACACCTTCTGGAGGCCAATGTGAGCTCTCCCTAGACTTAAATATCCCATTCTTGACCAGAGTAGTAGGACTAGCCCCCCGAGCCCAGGCATCATCGTCGAGACCTGCAGTAGCCTTCGCGGATATTTCAACACCAGCACCGGAAACACAACGACGAGTTCATTTTGAGGAAGAGCAACCTACAGATGTTGACGATAATAATGACATTCCTCCTAGACGTCGCCGATGGGACGAACGACGTCCTACTGAACCACTCCCGCAGCCACTTCCACGGAGAGTCAGGAGCCCGTTAAGATATGTAAGTAAATCTAATAATATTTTCAATTGACATGCTTATAAGATAGAGTACGGAGGACACCCCAACGCCGGTTCTAAATGGCCCTTCACAGGGGGTTCTAAAGGGCCCTTCGCAGGGCCTTACATCACAAGAGCAGGCAGCACAATTACATTCCGGCCATCTCAGAGACGATTCATCACAATTCTCACCCTATATTGCGGATATGCCTGAAGAGGAAGAAATTATGCCGTCCCATTCACGACGTAGTATAGCTGATCCAGACTTTCCAGAGTCTAATATCTGGACCCCTATCACACTATCAGCAAAAAGCAATACATTGCACGATGAGGCGAGGATAATCTTTGAGAACTCTGCAAATATGGTCCGGTATCATACTGTTACAATCCTCCTCACTTCGGGCGATACTTGCAGCAGGTAACCCTCTTGTTGATAGCGATCGCGCTATCCTTCGTGTTATACGAACAACGACAGCTGAGTATACAGACTCCTGTCTCGTATAATATATCGCTAAGCTCATGAGAGCCACTATGTCCTCGGCCCGATAGTATAGTAAAGATAAGTATATTGTAGGAAAATAACTTAGATGGTTGCGTGAAGAACTCTCAACCAAGAGGCCTTTTTTTTTTTTTTTTTTTTTTTTTTTTTTTTGTATCATGCGCTTTGATTGTATTCAACTACGGGGTACAAAGGCTACGTGCAGCGTTAGCTATGGTAAGGAAAAACCCCCTGTGCAAAAGAAATCCACCTCGGACCACCGGAAAAAACCATCATCCCAGGTCCCTCTGGTGTGGAACCAACCGCAGAATCCCGCCGCGAAGACAAAAAACCCCTATCGGCTAAGTAGACAACAGAAATAAATCACCAACACGACAGGCAGGAGACAACAGGAAAACCGGACCCGAAAACTCCCCCTTGACATAAAACAAAAGAAACCACATTAATATCCCAGAGTACTCTTAACAGAAACCCGACCGTGAAATTTTAGCCTAAACTACAGAACACAGCGAGGGGGGACGGGAACGCTAAAACCAAGCAAGTCCATCACATTACTCCGTGACCCAAGGCGTTGACATCGTCCAAGGAGGCAGTGCAATACCGTGACCGAGCGTAACCGAGGGATGTGGCCGAGCTGAGCCACGGGGAAGGGGGAGACCCAGGGGAAGAGGCAGTAAGAGTGCCAGCTAATGAGTGGATGTTTGGCTGTAACCGAGCCACGGGACGAAACCAAGTGGAGGAGGGGAGGGGTAGACCCAAGCATCGTAGGAACTATCGGAAACGTGTGCGTGTCTGACTAGGCAGCCTCGAGCGAAACGTAATCGAAGAGAGCAGAGAAATCGACCGTAGCCTGGTGAAAGTTTTTCTCTTACTGCGAACTGTGATCCCAGCCGTCTGTAACATGGACGCGAGGGTGTTGCCGACCGTGCAAATGCTAAGCGAAGACGCAAAACAAAAGCGAAGAGGGGGATGGGACAGGCCCTAAGAAACGGGTGCCCAAGTCCGAGTCTATCATAGGGGGGGGGTGCAGCTCACTAAGAGTGCGTTGGAGAAGAGGATGTTGACGATGATTTCTCGTGGTGTTGAGATTTCAATCGCCGGGTGTGTAGAGGAGATGGTTCGTGTCTCAACCAAGAGGCCGTAAGGGCTCTCTCTTATACTCATTCTTCCCACAACCCATGACTCATTCTTCGTGTCACGCGCCCCTATGACTCGTAGTGAGTCATAGTGTGAAATCCATCAGCTGACTCTTATGAGTCACTGCGCAATAACAACTAACAAATCAGAACACAATAAACCTATCATGTGCGCAACTCGCGTCACATGTGTAAACCCCATGACCTATAACTACAAGTCATGTGTGAAAGTCATAATCATATGACCACAATCGTGAGTCATGTAAAAACAATAAACCAATCATAACAAAGAATGACATGCTATTGCGTAGTCATGTGAAATACCAAACCCTATGGCTCATAAGTATGAGTCATGTGAAACCTAGTCTGCTAGTCACCGTTTATGACACATACGTGGTTTGTTAATCCCTTTGTAAAGCCTGCCGAAAACGATACTCTTCTGGAAGGTTATTGGGTAAAGGCAGCTAGAAAGTTAGGTTGGGGAAATAGGGTAATAGAAAGGTGGGCAATGACTTTTGTAAGTCCTTTAATTGACGAAGAATATCCTATTGGAGACTGATTACGGCTAATTAGATACATTTAGTTGAAATTGAGGCAGTCTAGCGCCAGGTCACATCTAGTTTCAGAGAGCAAGAATATGATTGAGGACCTGTATGACATCTCGCAAAAACCACCAACTGAAATAAAGGCGCGAGTTGCCTATTTGCTCGAAATGATCAGTTTACATGCCACCCAAGTAAACAACAAGTAAGTAAACTCAGATCGTCCACGGTGAGACGAGATAAGGCTTACCCAGACAGGACTGTGGTTGGCGCTTTTCTGCGCCAGAGATAGCAAAACTCTTAGTTCATAAGTGGTACCGGGGTTGGAGAATGCGTGGGAGGACCGATAAATCATTTCTTAATCGTACTAACGACGTCCTGATATGCCTTACCACGGCATGTCTGTATCATTCTCTGAAGGCTTGGAGTTCCGGATCATTTGTTCAACCTCCAGATTTTTCCGCTCTGACAGCACAAAGTTAGTATTGACTCATTTAAAGGTTCAAATCCACCGTTGTAAAGCCTATCGTACTCACCAGAAAGTTTAGATGTCTATCTTCGACAGCGTGCTACCTGGCAAAGACTGCCGCCAGGAGTGCGAGATAAACTCGTTGAAGATACAAAAAAACGTATTAAGAAAATGCTGCGGGAGGGTGGATTGCTACTGAATCAGGAGTCTCGTGCCCCACTGGAGGATAGAGAAGCCGCAGGATATTTGAATTTGCAGATTTCAGGCGATAAGGAAAGCGAGGTGGAGGACCATCATTCAGATCACGAAGCGGGGGAGGCAGTTGAGGCTCCCAAAGAGGAGTTGAATGGGGACGAGTAACGTCCTATTTGGGACTAATGTAGATTTAAATAAAATAAACAAATAAAAGAGGTTATTATTATTATTATTATTATTATTTTGAATATGCGACTTAGAGTTAGACTTCAACCCAGTTTGTGAAAAAAGACATCAGGGGAAAGTCGCTTGGGGCCGAGAGAAAGTCCCAAAGAGCCATGAAGAAGGCAGGAAGGCGAGAACAGTGAAGGAATAAGCCAGGGCAAGGCCACACATCATTAAATAATGGACGGTCCTCGTCGCGAAAGCGACGAATACCGTCCGCTTAGATATTGTATACACAGAGAAATTATTGGGGCAGGATTAGGTCATGGGGCAATGGCAAGGAGGAAGGGGAGAAATAAGCGAGAATTAGGAAAGGAGAAGAACTACGGGGAACGGTGCATTGCGGACGTTCGGAGTCGCGAAGAGTTTGTGAATAGGAAATTCAGAACAGGATGTTTGGATCAACAAGGGAACAATCCGTGGTGCGAGAGGTAATGCTGGATAAACTATAGGGGAAAGGTCAAAGCTGGAATAGACCAGACAACGGCGTGTTTGGGCTGTCGGGAAGCATGATTGAGTCGTGGGGCAGAAATCCATAACGGAACAATTCCTGGCGCAAGAGGTAATACCGGATAAACTAAGGTAGAAGAGTCAAGCGCGAATGGACCGTGCAACGGCTCAAAGAGGACGAAGTATGTCCAGAAAACGTTGCATGGCAACGAAATTACCGACGCAAAAAACAATGCCCCGTAACCCCGGATTTATTCCGGAGTTATGGGGCATGGACGAGAGATACAACAAATTGAGTTTTATAATTTGGCCCCCCATACCCCCTATCCCTCATGAGGTATGGGGGTCAAATGTGAACTTTTGCTGATGAACAGACTGGAAAGAAGTTGTGTGGGATAGCTCGTTTGCACTTCTTGCAAGAAGGGCATTGGAAGAAGCTATCGTAATCGTAATATTATCTTGGCATGTGAGAGGTTAAGGTATCATAGAGGAGCCTTGGTGACTTGAGGTTAACAATATAGTGTTACTGGGTAACTAACCTAAAGGAATAGAGAATGCTAGGCCGGATCGTGCTCGAGATAATGGAGACTAATCAGGAAGGCTCAAGAGATGATAGTTCGACAAAGGTCAAGTAATAAAATAAAAGTTCTCAAATCTTTTTAAATTTTGATAACTTGTTATATTATTAAGGTCTCTTCTCCGTTGCTTGATTTTCTTAAACTCCTGGAAATAGCCCTTACTACTTATACTAAAATCTCACTACTCCCGGTTTCCTAACAATCATGTATCTTTCTAAGATTTCACTTTCCTCAAAGGAAGTGCGAATACTCTTTGACCCTGAATAATTGCCCCACTCGAACTCAGAGAGCTCCCGATAACTATTTCATCTGAGGGTGTCCTCACTCCACCAGTAGATAGTCTTCGATCTCTTCGTCCTAATAGACTAAGTTCATATATGTGGTCGCAATGCCAACATACCAATAGTCTTTTATCGTGAACTATCAAGTGATCAGTTCGAATAGCCAGATAATAACACATAATGCAAAATGCATATGTACCGGAAATAAAGTATTCTCACTTTATCTTTCCAATCAGAAATCAGCTTCATGGAACGTGAGTCCTCCCGGTATCCCGAGTAGTCAACATAGATGCCTCCAGTTGCTCCTACCGCGGTAAGCTGAGGTTGGACATACCCTTCTCCATTGCGGTGGCGCACCTTCTACTAATAATACTGGCAAGCTATTCTTATGTGTGTAACAGATGGGGAGTCGTAGGAGGCCTTCCCGGGCTTGTCCAGTACGACGCCGTTGGCCACTTTGAGTGCAGAGGGGTGGTAGCCATATAGTATGACAAGTAATAAGATCCTGATTTTATATATATTCATTGTCTCTAATATTTTATTGGTTTAAAGTTAAATTAGTCATATTAATTTAACTTTATTTGTGAAAATATATAATTTGTAAACTAAATAATATACAAAAACAATATATTATAATTATCACAAGTGGAAGTTATGAAATAAATCTAACAATTATAAATAAATAATAACTATTAGGCATATTGAAGTCTCATGTTCACAGTATTGGAATCCAGTGCAGAGACCTCTGGAGCAGACAGACCCCTGCATACCGATCCTCAAAATACACAATAGTATTTTCCTAATCCATCCTACTCATGTGACCCTAACGTTGGGACACTACATTCCTTGAGTTACTTTTTTTTTTTTTTTTTTTTTTTTTTTTTTTTTATCTCCAGTTTATATTTGTTTGCTAAGCCGGCAGCTATCTAGGTACAAAGTCGCTTCCAGCTCATCGCCGATGTAGACAAAAAACCCCCAACTACAGTCCATCCCACACCCCCCTCGCTAAAACCATCTGACCCTGCCCGACTAACCTAAACTACTTTGGATAGAGGTAGAAAGCGAAAGCCCGGTACTACTGGTAAAAACTACGAGAGAAACAAAGGCCTGAAAGCATCGAACCAAAAACCTCCACAGACGTCAACCCCAAAGAAAAGCCCCAACACGACACTGAGAAACCTGTGAACCAAACAAAGAAAACTTCAAGCCCGTCTAGAAATTCCAACCCTATTGACAAAAGGGCGGATCAACCAACCTACAACGATCATAACACAAGGGCCAGTAGTGACTGGGGCATATAACCCAGAAGCAAAGAGTCGAGGCGAGGACCCGAGGGAGATCCATCTAACTGAGCCGGCGCGGCGGAGATGTGTGGCGTAAGGAGCGAGACCCGGTGGTCACCAGAACCCGGACCAGATGGGATGCATGACCCTACCCCCTGAGGGGCGAAGCCAGAGGCGGAAGGCTGAAATCCCCTAGGAACAAGACAGAGTCAAGACCATCATAAGGGCACAGAGCCAAAGGAGGAGAGCAGTAGGGTGCCAGCCAAAGAATGTGGTGTAGCTGTAACCGAGCAACGGGACGAGACCGGGCGGCGAGGAAGGAGGGGTAGACCCAACACCGAGAAGTACGAGGCAAAGGACCACCAAGGGATCACAGTTTTTCGACAATGTGACCGTACCGACCGTAGTGCTCAGGAGATAGTGCAATACCAGAGAGCAGAGTCACCGGGGCTACTACTTCACCGATAACCCAAAGCTGCGCTATGTCTAAGATGAGGTGAAGGGGTTGCCGACCGTGCAAATGCTAAGCGAGGGCAACGAAGCAAGTGCAGAGAAAGAGGAGGGAGAGCATGAAACCCCTAGACGAAGGCACCCAGATACCTAAGCCATCAGAAGGGAGTCAGAGGGGGAAGCGAGTAGGTGGAGCATCACCCTCCTAGGCAGCGAGGCTATCAGAAGAGGGGAGAGGGGAGGGACCAGCCCACGATGATTTCTCATGGTGTTGAGATTTCAATCGCCGGAGGTGTAGAGGAGATGGTTCGTGATTCCTTGAGTTAATTGTTGCAGTAGCAATTATACTCAGAAATTTCTCCCCAGGGACTGCCAACCATAACACCATATATATTCTGGCCATCCTTCAGATGAGATGCTGTTTGTAGGATATATGAGAGGATAACCTAGGGAAAATTATGTAAGTTATTGAGCGAAATCGGTTTTCGTTGCATAAAGTTATAGGCCCTCAAAGTCAAAGGTATGAGAAAAACAAAAGAGTGGACATACAAGAGAAATCACTCTTGCGAGTTCTGGGGTCCAAATGCACAGGGTAGAGACTAATAGTTCTATTTCGAACTAGTTCGTAGGGTAGAGGTATTGTCTTTTAATAGCTATTGGGGTGATTACAAGCAAAAGTCATGCCAAACCCAGATGTATACGCAGTTTGAGAACTAGTAGCATTGAATAGTCTGACAACCTTTATTAGCAAAAATATTAGAATGCATCCTATGCCTCTAGTATGTCTGATGCTCAGGATGCCCAGAACACAGACTGGCTTTCTGGATACTGGTGTTATGGGGTAACTAACTCAAAGGAATAGAGAAAGCTAGGCTATATTGTATTCAAGATAATGGAGGAAAGTCAGGAAGGCTCAAGTAATCATGGTTCGATAAAGGTAATGTAATAAAGTAGAAGTTCTCGAATTTTAAACTTAATAACTTATTATATTGTTAAGATCTCTTCTCCATTGCTTGATTTTCTCAAACTCCTGGGAATAGCTCTTACTACTTATACTAAATTTTCGCTACTTCCTGTTTCCTAACAATCATGTATCTTACTAAGATTTCAGCTTCGTCAAAGGAAGTGCGAATACTGTTTGACCCTGAATAATTGCCCCACTTGAACTCAGAGAACTCCCGATATCTATTTCATCGGAGGGTGTCCCCACTCCACCAGTAGATAGTCTTCGATCTCTTAGTTCTAATAGACTAAGTTCATATATGTGGTCGCAATGCCAATATACTAATAGTCTTTATCGTGAACTATCGAGTGATTAGTTCGAATAGTCAGATAATAATACATAATGCATAATATGCATATGCACCGGATAAGAAATAAAGTATTATCACCTTTCCAATCAGTAATCAGCTTCATGGAACGTGAATTCTTCTGGTATCCTGAGTAGTCAATATGGATACCTCTAGTTGCTCCTACCACGGTGAGTTGAGGTTGGAAGTACGCTCCTCTATTACAGTGGCGCAGTCTCTACTAATAATACTAGTGAGCTATTCTCGTGTGCGTAATACTAGCTCCCTCTTCAAAAGGTTTTATCCCCAAAATCCTTTTTGATATATAATACATGAGCAGCGATAAATATTAAATATTAAATCCTTTTAGTACTCTACAAGGTAGGTGTTACACACATGAGAATAGCTCACCAGTATTATTATTAGAGGCTACATCACTGTAATGAAGGAGTGTATATCCAACCTCAGCTCACCAGGGTAGGAGCAACTGGAGGTATCTATGTTGACTACTCGGGATACCGGAAAAACTCATATTCCATGAAGAAGATTACCGATTGGAAAGATAAAGTGAGAGTACTTTATTCCTTATCCAGTGTATATGCATATTCCGCATTATGTGTTATTATCTGGCTATTCGAACTGATCACTTGATAGTTCATGATAAAGACTATTGGTATGTTGGCATTGCGAGCATATATATGATCTTAGTCTATTAGGATAAAGAGATCGAAGACTATCTACTGGTCGAGTGGGGACAACCTCAGATGAAATAGATGTCGGGAGTTCTCTGAGTTCGAGTGGGGCAATTGTTCAGGGTCAAAGAGTGTTCGCACTTCCTTTGATGAAGCTGAAATCTTAGAAAGATACATGATTGTTAGGATATAGGAAGTAGCAAGAATTTAGTATATATAGTAAGGCCTATTCCCCGGAGTTTGAGAAAATCAAGCAATGGAGAAGAGACCTTAACAATATAACAAGTTATTGAGTTTAAAATTTTGAGAACTTTTATTTTATTAGTTTACCTTTATCGAACCATCATCTCCTGAGCCTTCCTGACTTCTCTCCAATATCTTGAATATAATCTGGCCTAGCTTTCTCTATTCCTTTGAGTTAGTTACCCCGTAACAGTAGGGTGAAAAACCTTCCGTATTTGCTTGGCCAAGGCAGGAAAACCTTTCCATGTAATACTACTTAGCTCTATAATGGCATTTCTGAGTTTTTTCTATGAAACATATCTACTAATTCCTTTGCATTTCCCAAATGCTCAGGTGGTTCCCAGGTGTTCTCATCTTCCGAACACCCTTTCCACTTAACGAAATATCATATTTCATAGAATGTTTGAGGTCTTCCTCTAACCCGTCTTTTGTAACAGATTATTTCACTCTTAACAATTTTCTCCATCTCCTATTCAAGATCTCCATCAATCTCTTCAGATTGCATAGGCAGTTGTTCTCGAGACGGTTGAATTGAAGTTTGGTAGGGTTTGAGTAACGATACATGAAACACCGGATGAATTTTCCAACTGTCCGATAGTTCAATTTTATAGGCACAGTTTCCTCGTTGTTCAAGGATTTTAAAGGCGCTGTAGAATTTGGGGGCTAGCTTTTTTGAAGGGCGTTTTGTGCCAAAATCTTTTGCGTTGAGCATACCCAGATCTCCGATTTTGAAGTCTGGTTATTGCTTAGCCTTTTGATCATGATATCATCTCATGGCTTCCTTTGTCTTCTCGAGAGATTCTCTTGCTTGTTGATATATCGTTTACATCCAGTGGGCATACATATTTACTCCTGGATTCTGGGCTTCTCGTTCTTTTAACCATTCAGTCTGAAGATAATAACCATAGTTTGCGAAGAAGCTGTCATTTTGGGTGCGGTCGTAGTTGAGTTGTTATAAGCAAACTCGGCAAGGGGTAGAAGGTGGTAGCAATCATCCTGATCGTAATTGACAAATATTCGGAGGTAGCCTCCCAGTATTTATTTCACTCGTTCTGTTTGTTTGTCAGTCTGAGGGTGGTACACAGTCGACATCTTTCGTTTAATATTGAGTTTTGTGCACAATAATTCCCAAAATTCCCCAGTAAACTTCGCATCCATATCTGAGATGATTTCTGAGGGTAGCCCGTGGTGTTTCCGTACTTCTTTAAGGAATGCCTCTGCTACATCTCGTGCACATGCTTTTTCTTCTAATCTAATAAAATGTGCCATTTTTGTAAACTGGTATACTACAACCATAATCTGTGTATATCCTGCCGAATTTGGTAGTTGAGTAATAAATTCTATCCAGATTGAGACCCAAGCTATAAATGGTATTTGTAAGGGTTGAAGTAAACCGAATCGTGCATGTCTTGGAGACTTAGCTTGTTGGCAAATAGTACAGGATCGTATGTAGTCATTAACCCAGTCGCCGAGTTCTTTCCAGTAGAAATCTCAAGTAATGATTTCGAGTGTCTTTTCTTGCCCGCAGTGTCCTTCTAGCTGTGAGTCGTGACATCCTTTGGCGGTGAGTGTTTGCAGGTCTTCGTTTACTGGAATATATAGTTGGTTCTTATAGTAAAGTAGGTTATCGGATAGAATCTATTGCTTCAGTAATTCCTTTCCTTCTCTTATTATAGTTTCCAATTCTTCCTTTCTCAGCAGCCAATTTTGTTCTTTCTTTGCTACCTGTCGAACCTTTTCCAAAAAGTCAGTCTGAAACTTCTTAAGGTTTGCCTTTGCAATAATAGTGTTAAATAATAGGACTTGTCCTTTTCGAAGTATTGGGTGGTAATTGAGATCAGAGGTATCATAAAATTCCTGTTGCCGCTCGAATGGAGCAAGCATATTATTGGTTGAGTTTCTTTCAACTCCAATCCTCGTCCCGAGCAGCCAAATCCTTGTCCAGCTCTTTCTGTTTCATCCATCTCATCCACCTCCATCCCGTCTTAATCATCTATTCTTTCTACAACGAGTTCTGCAATGTGATCTCCTTTCTGAATCTCGAAATCTGAAGAGCCATAATTAACAAGAAGGACTTTGTCTTCGCCTCTGTAGTCTGCATCCATCGGTCCAGCATCTATCGATCTAGCTTTGGTTGCCAAGCCACTTCTTGGTGCAATGCGACCTTAAGTACCACTTGGAACTGCAATAGCTAATCCAGTTTTAACAAGTTGTTGGTTCTTAGCTGGCATCGTTAAGGTTTCGATACTGTAGAGGTCATATCCTGCTGCAAGTTTGGAGCCTCGAGTTGAGATTCTTGCATTTTCTGAAAGTCTTTGAACTCGTATCTGGTTTTCTGTTTCTGATTGAGGAATTTCCTGATAGAAAGATGAAGAGGTTTCCCCACAAACAATCGCAATTTGAAATTTGCCGAAGTGTTTAGGTTGTAGAATTTGCTGTTCGCGATGCATAGCTCCCTCTTTAGGGCGATACTCCGGCAGCCTGCTTAAAGCATCAGGTTTGCCTCCTTTCGAGCCTTGTCAATAGACGATAATGAAGTTGAAGTTGCATAATTTCAGCGTCCAACGAATTTGGCCCGCCGTCCAGGCTTTTGTGGTCAGAAAGTATAGCAGATTCTGATGATCGGTATAGACTGTAATTGGCTTTTCTGTTCCTTGAAGGTAATATTTCCATTCCATAAAGGCAATGAGAACAGCCAACAATTCCTTGTCATGGATGTCATAGTTCATTTCAGCTGAGTTGAGATTTCGGGAGTTGAATGCGACCAGATGTAATCGTTTCCCTTGAAACTGTGAGAAGATGCAGCTGAAGGCGTAATCGCTTACATCAGTCTCCACTACCTTGTCATGTTCTGGGTGAAAGTGACATCCGATCAGGGCCGTAATGAAGTATCGCTTAAGGTATTCGAAGACCTCCTTCACTGATGTCGGAGGTTTCTAAGCCTTAATTGTCTCTACCTTCTTCTTATTCATTGTAACTCCTTCCGTTGTCACAACATATTCAAGAAAATCAAATTTTTTAATATGAAATGTACTTTTTTCTAATGATACTGCCATCTGGTATTCCCGCAACCGCTGTAAGACTTTTCGAACAAGAGAGATATGTTCTGTGAGTGATTTCGAATAAATTAAAATATCAGCTATATAAATGACGACTCCCTGGTCCAGAAATTCATAGAGAATTTCATTCATCATAGTTTGAAAGGTTGCTGGTGCGTTGACAAGACCAAAAAGCATGACCTTATATTTGTAAAGGCCATATCGAGTTCAAAAAGCTGTTTTCCATTCATCGCCTTTGCGGATTCTAATCAGGTGGAAACTATCCTTTAAATCCAGTTTCATGAAGATGCTTGCATCTCGAACCTGATTCCTTAGTTCCGTCATTAAAGGAATTGGATATTTATTGTGCATAGTAACTGTATTAAGTTCTCGTTAGTCTCCTACCAACTGAAGTCACCTATCAGGTTTTGGTACAAAGAGAATATATGCTCCTGCTGGAGACTTGCTTGCCGTAATTTTCCCTTATTTCGTCATATCAGCGATATAGGAACGGAGGGCTTGGAGTTGTTTTTTGGACAAGGGGTATATAGGACCCCATAGTCGTTGCATATCAGGTTTGAGATCAATCGCATGGTCAAAGGTACAATAATGAGCTGGTTTTTCTGCAGTTGAGGGGCGGAATAAATCAAGGTAGTCATGGTAGGATTCAGGTAGACGATCAATAATAGTAACATTCTCGTCGTCTTCTCTGTCCATTCTTCCTATAACTACCGCGTTAGGATTGTTAAGAATGTCTTCATCCCATTCAACTGAAATTCCTTCATCTTTTGGCAACAGATGTGACCGACAGCAATCTGCGTTAAATGACCACTTGTTCTAATCTGTGATATTGGTGATTGGGTATTCCTGATACCACTATCCGAATGGTATAATCATACCATATTTTCCTGCCAAAGCTATTTCGCAGGAAAAAAGGGAGAGGTAATACTTTTTTCCTATTTCTAGGTAGAGAGGATGAGTATAGTGCGATCCGCATGAGGAGATAGTTTCACCAGTAGGGCCCTGGATCTGTACTGCATTGGATCGAGATTCGTAAGGTATGTGAAGGTCAAGAACAATTTGTTAGTTAATAAGGAAAATATTTGATTTGGAGTCTAGTAAGACTGGAATCCGATAGCGATTTCCGAGGATATAGGTGTGTGCATATCCTTCCGGACAGTTATAATGCAGGGGTTGTTGGGCAATAGTGTTTTTCCACTTGCCGGACGGAGTAGACAAATTCTTGGCTCGCCCAGAAGCCATGTTGATTTGTTGTCGTAAGGTGTTTGTGATAACGCCCGCGTTGTTTCGACCAGTTAGGTCTCCTCAGACAAACTAATTTTAAACAATAATAATTAAAAATTACCTTTATATTTCCAGGCAGCCCACTACAAGCGGTCTTTACCGCCTGCCGAGGGGTTCCCAAAAAACATAAACAAATTTACAAAGGTGTGGCAAACTTAGCTGATTTTTTATTTTTTACTTTTTTCATTATTTTTATTTTTATTTTTAATTTAATTTTCCTTCTGGGGTTGCACTATTGCTACCCACACCTTTGCGCAATATAAAAGGGGGCGAGCCCGCTCTTTTTCTACTACTCCCCTTTTTCCCCCAGCTTCCTGGAAAAGTAGTTGGCTGGAATGCCCTCTGCCTCGTCCACTTTCCAGTGGTCTTCCTTTATGTCGCACTGCCCGGGGGGGCAGGAAGTAGAGTAGTGAGAGTCTATGGTTGAGACTCGCCTCAGGAAGCTCCACATCCTTTCCCCAGGGGTGGGTAGTAATTTTGCAAATAGGGTGTAACCTTTGCATAAAGGTGGTAACTTTATTCGGGTAAAAAATTAAAAATAACTTTTTAGTCTGATGGTTTTGCAAGCTTTTTCTCTTGGTAACCTTAGATGTCTTTTTCAATTATATCAACCTTTATTGATTCCTGCTGGCCGTAAAAATTTGTTTTCCTACTTGCTTTTCAAGATCAAGTTAAGCGCTACTTCATTGTCATTCTTAACCTCTAGTCGATTGGCTCCGATGTCTGTCCACTAAGTTAGGTTGATTCAGACTTATAGCCCTAGGGAGACCAACAGGTATTCATCAGGAAAATGTAAAAACACATCCTGGTCCACCAGGGGGAGTTACGGTCCCCCTGGTGCCCCCTGGTTCGCGCTGGTGCGCGCTGGTGCACAGTCACGCAACTTGGT
Organism: Tuber borchii; assembly: GCA_003070745.1. Lineage (NCBI taxonomy): Eukaryota > Fungi > Ascomycota > Pezizomycetes > Pezizales > Tuberaceae > Tuber > Tuber borchii. The sequence continues at coordinate 121,225 of NESQ01000235.1, forward strand.
TATGCGAAGTGGACCAGGGTGGATCAGCGCGGACCAGGGAGGACCATGGGGACCAAAACCCCCCCTGGTGGTTTAGGAGCGTTTAGGACCACCCTGGACCGCGCAAAAACATTTTCCTGATGTTGATAAATCGTTTTATGATATCTCAGTATCCGATAATTCCCATATAAGGGAAGCAGGGGCTCAATGAATCTGGTTGACTTTAGGGGTGGGTTTCAGATACGGAGGTGGTTGCTGCACAGCTAAGGTTGTTGTTCGCTGTCTGAACGGGAGATTTGTTTTATCCCGTTCTTTATTGTTTAAGAAGGTTGTTGCGACGACATGTTGTCTTCTGCACTTCTACCATCGGTGGTTGTCAAGGTGGCAACGAGTACAACGGTTCTCCTTTTTCATTGTGCTACCAGTTCATGAGAAATCCCTTTATGCGTCTCCTTCCAGTCAGTATATTCGTCTTTAGAATTATTTATTGCTTGCGCAGGTGCCATTCAAACAGCCTTCCATCTGGAAGCATATTCCTTTCGACCTTTATTGGTAAAACCATCCGGTCCTTTATTCGAGTCAAAACCTTTAACATTGTTGACTTCTTGTATTGGCTTAGTTGTCACCATTGGAGGAGTGATTATCAATTTCGATATTTTCCGCTGTTCGAGAAGTTCCTCCTCTTGTCTTCCAACATGCTGAAGAATCTCCATCCATTCTTCATCATTAGCAAACTTAAAGTGAGAAAGTCGCCTAAGAATATCTTCGGGAGGTTTACTCTTCACTCTTACCCTCCAGGCTATTCCAGTGAGGCCTGTTTTGATATTCATGTTTTCGAGAAGAAGAAGGTAGGTATCAATTCTGCCCTTGTATGTGACTTTATCTATTTCCTCAAGGGGTCTTCGTTCTTCTTCGATTTCGATATATTGTTTAGTTATTTCTTGTCAGAATCGCTCACACGTAGAATAGCTGGGGTCTCGAGCGTAACCACCAAAACTCCCCATGACCTTTCGGTATTTCTCCGAAAAAGGTGCGACTTTGTTGCCCTTTGTCTTACTGAGAGCAAACACAATTTAATAGCTATAATCTTCCCATTACGTAGGATTGCGGTCGAAATAATCTTCACCAGCCGTTAACCAGTTTCGTATGTCCTGGTCGTCTTCTCCCTGAAAGAAATAAGGAGATTCAGCGATCTGCTTTAATGGTCGTTGTGGTTCGCTGCTGCTTCGAAACAATTCTAGCATAGCTCTAGTATGCGGGGAAACATCTATGGGAATAGGTGTTTTCCGAGGAGCGCCTAGCCGCCTGCTGCCCTTTCTGCCTCAGTCGTCTTCTCCATCCTCATCATCATCATCAGAGTCGCCAGGGTTTGGGTATCCACCAGTATTATGCGGTGGAGGCAGGTTTATTCCTTCTCTTCCTTCTCTTTCTTTTCCTTTATCTTGAGGAGTTGATGCTGAGTTTTTATTTTGTTGGTAACATTGCGTGTTTCTAAGTGTTTTGACTGACCTCGATTGGAGGGTCCAGGTTCATTATCTGCTGCAACCAAAGTAGCTACCGAATAAGCTATTAATTGGGCTTCAAATTTTCGGACAAGGTTGTCAATTGCGGCTTGTGATTCCTTAGCCTGCTGGTTTAAGATTGCTTGTGCCTTCTTATGATTATCGTTGAATTGGGCAGCAGTAATTTTGTCCTGTCATTTCAACATTTTTACTGCTTCGCTTTTTTGTTTTTCGAGTTCCTTTTTCCATCTAGCCTCTTGCTGATCAAACTTGCGTTTCAGAGAGAACAGTTGTTCTGCTAATTCGAGGTCTCGGATTTGGGAATCCTGGTTATCGCCAGCCTATTGCTCTTGTTGTAACCTAAAGGCTTCTCAGACTTCTTCTCTTAACTGATCTTGTTCTACTTTTATCACGCTTTGGAGTTTTAGTAGGTATTGTCTGTATTCGGTGAATTCTGCTTCGGTAACTTTCTGGTTTTTAGCTAAGCATCCATTAAATAGTTGAAGGTTGGTATACGCTGCCTGAATGTCAGCCGTGAAGCTACTTAGGGCAAGATGTGTTTCATCCTGGCTTTGCTGAATTTCTCCCAGGATGAACCAGAAAGCCTCTGCTAATGGAGTTCTGAATTCCACATAGGGGTTGGGGCGAACTCTGGAAGGTCTTCGTGAATCTGGACTTGATATTGCAAGAAAATATGAACCTGTCCTACTCAGAGCAAAGGATCCGGTAGTAGGAATATTTGAGTTGTCTGTGGGTGGTACTGATCTTGTTGGTATGGAACTGTTGTCACTAGTATCCATTGGATCAGTAGATGGCAGATCAGGGGAGTCTGGTTGTCGTTGATCAGACCTGATGCAAGGTACGCAATATTGAGGGGAAGTAGCACTTGATAATTGCAGAGGGTAGGCTAATGTTTTGCTATAGTAAAAGCTTTACTATAGTTTCGGTAGATTCAGAAGTTGTAATTTAGTTTCTTATCGTGAATGTTTTAAACCTTTTGAAATGCAATATTTCAGAGGTTCCTTTCATAGTCTGGATAACAGACTGGAAAGAAGTTGTGTGGAATAGCTCGTTTGCACTTCTTGCAAGAAGGGCACTGGAAGAAGCTATTGCAATCGTAATATTGCCTTGGCATGTGAGGGGATAATGTGTTGAGGAGTAGCCTTGGTGACTTGAGGGTAACAATATAGTATTACGGGGTAACTAACTCAAAGGAATAGAGAAAGCTAGGCTATATCATATTCGAGATAATGGAGGAAAGTCAGGAAGACTCAAGTAATGATGGTTCGATAAAGGTAAAGTAATAAAGCAGAAGTTCTCGAATTTTAAACTTAATAACTTGTTATATTATTAAGATCTCTTCTCCATTGCTTGATTTTCTCAAACTCTGGGGAATAGCCCTTACTACTTATACTAAATTTTCGCTACTTTCTGTTTCCTAACAATCATGTATCTTTCTAAGATTTCAGCTTCATCAAAGGAAGTGCGAACACTGTTTGACCCTGAATAATTGCCTCTACTCGAACTCAGAGAACTCCCGACATCTATTTCATCTGAGAGTGTCCCCACTCCACCAGTAGATAGTCTTCGATCTCTTCATCCTAATAGACTAAGTTCATATATGTGGTCGCAATGCCAACATACCAATAGTCTTTATTGTGAACTATCTGGTGATCAGTTCGAATAGCTAGATAATAACACATAATGCATAATATGCATATGCACCAGATAAGAAATAAAGTATTCTCACCTTTCCAATCAGTAATCAGCTTTATGGAACGTGAGTTCTTCCAGTATCCCAAGTAGTCAACATAGATACCTCTAGTTGCTCCTACCCTGGTGAGTTGAGGTTGGATGTACACTTCTTCATTATGGTAGTGCAGTCTCTACTAATAATACTAGTGAGCTATTCTCATATGCGTAATAGTATACTCAAGCATACTAATTATCTATAATGCCATAGTTGCTATAATGAACATATCAAGATATTTTACTGATATTTGCATTTATGTTTACATATAATACTAATAGGTTTTATGACTACTTCTACAATATTGACATCTACAGAAAGGTAACAAGTAGCAAAATAATTCCAGAAAAGTATATAATCCTTATATTTAAAATTACAAAAATTAACCAAATCTAGAATATTACAGATCCTGTAATATGTTCACAGGCTTTCACTAGATTTATAATTGAAAATTTTAATCTTCATGTTTGAGAATTTCATAGAACCATGAGTTCAGTTTAATCTAGGACTTTTATTTATAAGTCAAGTAGAACTTATAGTTAGTTAACTTGTAAAATAACTCACTTGAGTTATATAAAGTTCTGATTTTATACAGGTGACAAGAGGAGTTTGTAGTTTGAGTTTGGCAAACTATATAGTTGTGAAAAGAACTAAATAAAAAGTGCAGGAGGAGAGAATAGTTTGTTGTTTACATAATTATTCACTAGTATTTTCTACTTATTACTGTAAAAATGAAATATTTCTAGTACTATCTCTAAGATTGCTACTTGATCCTTATCTAGTACTGTTCAAACATTATGGTTCCTCTCTTTTCAACTTTCATTATGCATTTTCCAGATTGCCAAGGATGATTGCATATTACCTGTTTTCTAAAACTGTTATTAGTAATCTGAAGCACTAGCTATTGTAGTTAAATTACTATTATGAAAATGCAAAAAAGAGGTATAAATAAAAGATTCAATGCTATGATAGCAGGGCAACCAAAGTTCAAACGGGAAGAAGATATAAGATGGACAGTCAAAAAGGAATTCTATTAGATACTATTCCAGGAGAAATTCCATATAAAGAATGTGATAAATAAACCTATTGTTGGTAATCACCTTGGTCCTAATATGACTGGTAAGACAACTAAACTTACCAAAATTAAACATAAGTTCTTCAAACTGCAAGAGACTAATATATATCACCGAAAGAGAAGTATGAATTACAGGAAAGAATACATAATAAACTAAATGAAGTAGTTAGATTGAAGCCTCTTTCCAAATGTTACAAGCAGATCCGAAATGAGTTTCTAAGCAACTTTGTCCATTTCTGTCTTAAAAAGTTCAACACTGGCAATCAGAATAGTAGCATTATTTAAAAGGGAGCATCACTATGCATCAAAGTGATGTCAATATTGACTCAGTGCTCTAGCTATCAGATAGGCCTGGAAGGACAATGAGAGATAACCCTGATACCTTTCATACTCTGTTTAGGGTGAAATCTCACATTGTACCAAATATGAGTAAGTAAATCTTACCATTCTTGAAATGTTTTCACTAACTTGTTCAGAGTACATAGAGACAGCCAACATCCTGAATATTCGTGCCGACATAATTTTAGATAACTCCAAACTCAAACATTTCTCAAAAATACCACATGACTCATTGAAGCAGATTATCGAACTTCTTTGAAAGGTTTGGCACCGATGAAGGAAATGATAGTCTATGGCAAGATGCTTATCAGACATTCTGGATATGGCACGAAGCCAAGAGGTTGGACGAAACCTGAGGATTGGCTGAGGGGAGCGCATTGGAGATCTTTCCGGGAGTTGGGGTACGCCTGCATCAACAATAGATTTCTTGTTCCAGACTGGCTTTGCATTAGAAATTGCCTGCATTACAATACTTTAGAAGGGTATTGGTCTTAGAAAAGACTTGCATACAATAATAAAATACTTTGAATTAAACAGCGTGCCATGCTGCCCCAAGGACAAGAACCCAACAGAGTACATCCTGGAGGCAATCAGTGCCAGGGACCCCAAACCGCAAAGAGAAACACTGGGCCGTAGTCTGGTTAAACTCAGCAAACCACACCAGCCATGTCGAAAATATCAACCAACTCATAACCCCCCGCCTCCCACTGCAGCGAACATTCGTTAGCTACTAGCGCACCCCCAATACACAATCTGCAAATTCGCCCTACACATCTTCACAGGCCTGTTCAGCAGCTTCACCTTCTACAAATTAAAACACACCAGCATCAGCATGCAGTCTCGCTTCTTCAGCATATTTTCAACGCTAACCATCTGCCCACCGTCGATCCAACACCTTCAGCCTAAGTTCCTTCATTTCCGCGATCTCTTCCAAGCGTGCGAGAACGCGAGCAAGATATACTACTGGAGCGCCTTCGTCATTGGTGCCATCCTGGTAGAAATCCCCTACAGTACAGTATTGTAGCGGAGACGCTGTACTTTGTAGCGTGGTACTACCCCGTCGGCTTCCCCAGGGACTCGTTCACGACCAGGTATAATTACCTATTTCTAATGTTGCTGTTCGAGCTCTACGATGTTTCCTTTGGCCAGGCCATTGCGGCGTTCGCACCGAACGAGCTACTAGCGTCGATGCTAGTACCCATCCTCCCATTCATCGTATCGTAGCATTCTGAGGCGTCGTCGTGCCCTACGCTTGGATTCCAAAGTTCTGGCGCTTCGGGTATTGGGTTTCGCCTTTCAAGTATGATACTTGGTTTCCGGCTTTATGGGCGGGCTAGTGCATGACGTCCCCGTGCGCTGCTCGAAGAATGAATTTTCGAGGTTAAACCTACCCTCTAAAGTCGCTGGCTGCGCCGAATACACGGCTGATTTCGTGAAGCGCTTGGGCGGCTATGTCGAGGAGCAGAATGGGGTGTGTAAATTTCGTTCGTATAGGGATGGGGATGGGGACGAATTCGTAAGTTTTCCTTTCTTACTTTTGGGTGGGGAGGGGGCTCATGATCGGTGGGTACATGAATGATTCAGGCGGCGAGTTTCCATGCCAGCTACAATCACCACTGGCGCGACTTTGGCATCTTTGGGTGTACATTGTATTTGATTTTACTGTCGTGTTTTTTCAGTGTGATACTTGGTGCTTTCTTGGGGGGTGGAGGGCTGTTGTTAGATTGTTTAAGAGGCAGAAGTAGGTTGGGGTAGTTGTATTTTTTTTAGTTATTTTTTTTCCTATCTCTGAATGAGGTTAATTACGGGGCTTTTTCCCTCTTGTCATTTCCTCACTCCCGTCACCCCCGCGCCCACTTCCCAGACTAATAGGCCTATGCTACAGTATAATCAAAACGACAGCCCCCATAAACCTAATAGTCCGAGTGACAGCCTATGCATTCCTCCATCTCACCTCACCTCACTTCACTAACGCGGCATCGACAGGGATTACCAAGCCCGCCTACGTAAATCAATGGATGGAAACCACCTACTGGGTTTCCATAGTCATAATACCCAGCTACTCGAAGTACAATAACGCAGAGCTTTTTTGTAAAAAGGGTGGAGAGTTTTTGTTCTCCTTTTTTTATTATTATTACTGTTTTCGTTTTGTTTTAGATACCGGTCGTGTGAGTATAGTAGGCAGCATTGTGACCGAATTAGGGGCGATTTTCGGCGGAATAATTTTCAAAACACGATTTTAGGTATAAGTGGGGGTTTGGGGTTTAATACAGTACTTGTACTAGTATGCGACTTGGAATAGCTAGGTTGCGGCGCGTCAAACTGCCCTCTTGGTTAGTTTTGGTATTATACATAAGTGCGTTGGGATTTGGGTTGTAGACGCTTTAGACACTTCACACCATATATTTACCATAACCGGAATGGTGTGGGGTTGGAATATTTTATTATATGAGCCTGTGTCAATAGAAAACCCACTCTCGGGCCTCAACCCCAAATAATTTATTTAAGCTTAGCCACCTAGCTAGACATCTAGAGTATATATTCAGCAGCTCAGAAAATATTATTTAGCCACAAATGACCTCTGTAGCCATGTTTATGTAGAAAAAACAAAATACTGGTGAAATTTATTTTTACCATATAAAATAACTTTAGCTATCTATGTACTTGTAGATTCAATTATAATGGCTAAACCACTATTGCTTGTTGAGTTATTTAGATTTAAAGATTACTGTTGCAAAATACCATTCACAAATAACTGGCTTATGTAATATTATTGAGAGATGGGACAATGTAACTTATGAAAGAAATACACTCCTCTACCTGCAAAAATAGCTATAAGACTATACAAATAAACTCTTTTTTCAGAATTCAACTTCATATATCAAGCTCGGTGACCTGGAATTAAATTTTTTTGTTTTAGATTAATATTATGGTTTTTTTTGATTGTGTAGTAGCTTTGTAAAGGTACAGTTAAGAAAAAGGAAGTGATTTCATAAAAAGTGTTTCTGTGGTCACTCAGGTTACAACACATTTTCCTACTTACAACTGAAATGCCCAACAGTGGGTTTTCTATTGATACAGGCTCATATGATAGGAAAAAGGTCATCCACAAAGGCCTTATAGTGTAACAGTACTCAAGTCTTCTGATTGAAGATGCTCCTGTTTTAGTGGCGGCGCGCCAAACCCCCCCCCCCCCATTTTTCAATCCGGCCAAGGAGGTGGCCCCGGTAGGAAGGGGGAGAAGACTATCAAATTCCACAGGATTTTCGTCAACCGCTACCGGGGGTACAGTACAAATCCTCCATATCCTTCTCCGGAACCAGGCGGTCTTTTTTCCTTCATGTAGGGCTGAGAACACGTGGCGGGTGGGGGCCCTAGGTATCTTACCACCCCCCACATACTCATATAAGTTTCAACACTCTAACTCTCCCGGATTACCATAAATTGAAGCGAAGCAAGGAAGATCGCCAGCTCTCTCACTACCTGGACCAGATATGATACTATAATTATTTGCTTAAAGGCGGCTCTATCTTAACCCCTTCTTGTTGTAGTCTAAGATTCACATTGAAGAGAGCCTTACGAACTTAGTGATACCACACACCCTACATACTTAATCACTGTTTTCCCAGAGTTTTCTGTAGGGCACTTGAGCAATCGAGAACTATCAATATCAGAAATACCCTACCCACCCACTCACCACATTTGCCATACCAACTCTATAGAACAGGCGTAACTGCTATCCCAGACTACTTGATATTCAACTTTTTGACTGGCCGATTGGTCTATGAGCCAACCAGAGCAGCCTCACCTCACATTTTTTTTTTTTTTTTTAAACTTTTCGACTTGCATTCAGCTAGCTACTTCTACACTAAACACATAGTACCATAGGCTTTCTGTAGCAAACTTAGCTATCTGCCCTTTTAATCAAAAACCTGCTTCACCGAGCCCCCTCGGACACAAATGAACTACTCAAATTCATTCCCTCGGGATATTCTCAGCTGGTATGTCCACCACCAACCAATAGCCGGAACCTAGTTAGTAGCAAACCCTATACCCTCCTAACCAACCTGTCTCCGGAAAGCATCACCTGGTCCAGCCCACAAAACGCAAGATAAAGAAATTACATAAAAACCTAAACAAAAAATCATTCTGACAGCCTCCCCCGAGTAATAACGGGTGTTATTCCCAATCTCAAGTGTTTTCTGTCTTAATCGGATGCCCTTCTCAGAAAAGGTAGTCGCTTAGCCTGGTTAACTATCGGAAGTTTTCGTATAGGTGTCTAATCCTCCCGTTGGTTGGAGATCTCTAGCAGCATCGCTACTCCCCTACCTCCTTCTCAACTCCTCATTCCATGCAACACTCCTATACCTATTTCACAAGGCACCAGGACAACAAGATGGGCCATTTGCAATGGATGACCCCTCCCATCTCTCACCCTCATATCCACCCCTGCCCATATAACTGGGGCACCTGTAACCGTAACCTCCTCCTCTTCCTCTACTTCTAGGCCCACTCAGAGGCCTTTCTCCTATCCCTGACACCACCATCCGCCCGCCTTCAGTGGCAGGACCTGATGGCGCAACAATTATCTCCCTCCCTCCAATCTCAATCACTCTATCCTTCTCTTTCTCATCAACCATCCTTCTCCTCTTACCACTCTCTACCTCCATCACAACCGGCAAGCGAACAATAGTCGCACCCACCGGTTCCTCCTCACTCCTCACACTCTCAGCCTCAACAGATTCAGCCACCTCAGCCACCTGCTTCAACACAGCCACCTGCTTCAACACAGCCACCTCTTGCCGCTGCTCAACAGGCTACTGTAAAAACTCAAATACAAGAGAAATGTGCTAGGACGTTGGAATTTCCCTTCTGAGCTACACCAGGGGAAAACACCGTAAACTCAACCCCCAGTCGAGACAAAAAAAAGGAATATACGAGGCACCTTACTAGGAGAGGTAACTCCAACGTCCTAGCACATTTCTCTTCTATTTCAGTTCTTACGGTACTATGGCGCATCGTCCTCAGCTACCTCCTCTTTCATCAGGAAAATGTCTACGGCTCTCCTGGTCCACCATGTGGGCTTTTGGTCCTCGTGGTCTACCCTGGTGCTCTCTGGTCTACCCTGGTCCACATTTTTGATAAAATTTTCAAAAGTGTGGTTCAAAATGGATCGGTGTGAACCATGTGGACCACAGGGACCAAAACCCCCCTTGGTGGACGAGGAGCGTTCAGGACCTCCTTGAATGTGCATAATACTTTTTCCTGATGGTTCTCTCCTTAACCTTCTTACCCTTTGCCTCCAATACCAGCTTATGATTCTTCCTAGAAAGTATCAAAACATGATGCCAAAGACAACCTATCTCTTTCTCTATTAATATCATCTTCTCAACCAACCACCCTATCACCAAACCCGTTCTAGCTACCTTAGTAACCGGAAAAGAAGTAGAACCTCGCTTAGTCATCTGTTCCTAATAAATAGTACTATGGGAAGATGAGGGACTTAAAATAGTAGATGAAAGAGATAAAATATCTCTTTAAAACAATAAAGACTTACAGGATTACTCCTGAAAGAATAAAGACTTGAGGCTATTGTGAGATAAAAATCAAGGAGGATGGTTGGCTGAATCCCAAAATGTGACGAGTCACTCGGAGTTGAAATTTCAATCGCTGGGGTTGCTCGCCTCACTTACCCTTAACCCCCTGTACTCACGCGGCCGGATTTAAGTCAGACGGCCCTCTTTTGGACTAGCACATATGAAGCTAAAACTAACCACACACAGTAAACACTTGCCAAACTCACTATGCAGCCAAGGCTGCTATTCCCCCAAGTTTGACGAGTTAATACCGTATGTGGTTAGTTTTCACTTGATATGCGCTAGTCAAAAAGAGGGCCGTATGATATCAATCCGGCAGTGTGAGTACAGTAGAAGGGGTTCTCCACTCACAATTTATACTCGCAAGGATACAGTCACAACCGGGGGCATGGCGAAACTGGGCGGATGGCGAACAGGGGTACTTCATGGGCAAAAATGAATTCGCTAAGATTAGGGTTACAAAAAAATTACTAACAATTACCGGTATCCGATTACGACAGAGATAGTGATACGTCGTTAGCCTTGTGAGATTATGGACTTGTGTTGGTGGCCATAGTGTTTGAGTAGGTTAACTCAAGGAGCAGGCTGAAGTCAGGAGGGGGAACGGTTGGGCGGGGCCGTCTTCGGAATAATTCCCATAGTACCGTAAAATCTCGAAAAATCCGGATGGCTTGGAATGCGGCTCAGCCATACAAAACACCACTAAAATGGCAATAGATCGACGTTTTGGTGGTGGTTTGTATTGCGAATCCACTGCCAAGCCATCCGGATTTTTCCAGATTATACGGTACACTACCTCATACGGTAGCTCTCGGACTCGCTTTTTCTCTACAGGGCTGTAGTCTGCGGTCCAGATGGAGAGCTATTTTTAGGAAATTTCCCCACTCTTCCTTGCTTTTTCTCTCTCCTCCCTCATCCCCCCTTTCTTTCCCTTGCATCACGTTATCATCCGATTCTGAGCCTAATTTTTTTTTTTTTTTTTTTTCACCTGATAACACGTGTCACCATGAGCGCTATCTGTGGTGGAGAATATTCTCGTTCCTACCGGTGGTGACCTGTGCCCTTTCGGGCAAGGAATTGTAGCCCTGTGCAACCAGCAATCTTATCACCAAAAAAAAGACCTTTGCCCTTTACCTCATCGCCCCCAGCCACACGGAAACTGAATATAACTGTTGAGCATTCGAACACCACCAAAGGCGTTGGAGTTGTGATGAACAAGAACCAACAGTCAGTTCTCTGTGAGCTCGGGTCCCCGAACCTCATGAAACTTGAAAACCCCACAAATCTTGCCGGGATTGGGTGGAGGGACCTTTTAGTGCTCCGGGAAAAACACGAAGGAACGCTTAGATTTGCAAAAATTACGAATGATATGATGCGAAAGTGGCTCCACGAGCACGCTAAAGTTCTTGAGCATGATGACTTTCATTATCAATACAATTTCATGAATGAAACTTTTTACATACAATGCATGGCCCTCCCGACACACGAGTCCCTTCATCTCTATTTTACCCGTGAGGTTTTATATTCGCTTAATGATAAGTTTGGAAGGAAGGAAGCAGGCAAGATGGTGATTGTGGGTGGTTCGGGAACAAGTATAAGGCACTCATTTTCCTTTTTAAATTCAGACAGCTGACATTTTCTAAGCGTTCTCAGGCTTCACAGGGGACCACTTTGGAACGTCCAAAAAAATACCTGATTCTTTCGTTCAATTACAGAAAGGGAGGTTTCCAACCATCGTATGTGAAGCCGGCTGGTCAGAATCCATTGAAGAACTCAAACAAGACGCTCGGCTCTGGCTACTGAAGACGAATGGAGAAACAAAAGTTGTTGTGGTGCTCGCATTCAAAGAAAAATATCCGAAGGCGGGGGTGGGGTCCGAGGCTTCTTATCAGGGGGCGCCTTCTGCTGCCAGTATCGACGGGGCCACAGTTACCCCAAACATGAGTAACAATGGCCCGACCTCTTTTGCCACCGATAGCAGTGGAGCCAGTCTTCCAACCGACATTAGAAATAATAGCCCGACCCTCACTGCCGCTAGTAGTGGTGAGGCCACTATTCTCAATATCAGCAATGATAACCCGACCCCGTCTGCCCCCGGTAGCGGTGAGGCCACCCTTCCCCAAGATATCAGGAATAATGGCCCAACTCCTTCTGCCACCGGCAGCAGCGAGACCACCCTTCCTATTTCTATGATTGCTGATGGCAGGTCGGCTGTTCCCCCGGTTACTAGCGACGACAGGCAGGAAATACTTCTCGCCGAGATAGATGAAGACACGGATTTGAACACTTTAGCAGAGAAGCTGTTCGACTTAAATGAACAGGGGGGACTCAAGCCCCCGTTACTTGGAAACTTCTATGCCACCCTTCATCTTTTCAAGGCAACCGAGGCGGGCGATGACATAGTTGAGACCTTTTTCGCAAACCTCTTACCTCCGGAGACAGTGGCCGCGGAAACTCCCAACGTGTTTGGGATCACCCTCCGGGATTTGCTAGGAGATCGAGTTCCTAAGGGACACGATCCGGCATACGAGATCACCTTTCCGTTAGAGGATCTAAAGGCATTCATCGAAAGTTCAATCCCTAGAACAACCCGCCTTAGAGCTACCGATCGAGCAGAAAAGCTGATAGAGAAAACCGTTGGGGTGAGCGGAGAGCCAACCTTTGCTCAGAGGAAGCTTCTGAAACTAGATTTCACTGGGGTATGGTAGTAACTGTTCCCCCCACCCCTATTTTCTTGTAATAGTAGATCTTTTTCACAGCAATAAACGTCATTAGACTAATGCAAAAGTTGGTCAAAAACAATCTGAACATCATACGTATTCTAGATATTACCCAGGAGCTTCGATGCCTTAGTGACCTATTTGAAATTAAGAATGCGCCATTCGTCCTTGATGTTGGAGCTTTGGCAGCCCAAAGAGAATATCTGAATCTCGAAAAGTAGCCTCAAGAAATGATCAACTAACATGGAAGCGACTTTGTAACAGAAACCTACTGATTCTTGCGGGTCAAGGCGGAAGCAGAGTGTATTCAGGCGAGAGAAGGTGGAAAGCCCACTATGGTTAGTCTTAAGGTTGGGCCCGCCCACACTTACTCTGCTTGGTAAGAAGTAAGTTTTTTAGTCCATAATAACTCTATTTGCCACTGACTGTTTATGTAGTGATCCGCCAATGATCCAAGATATGCAAGAGAAAGTTACGGAAACCCAACGTTCATCCAGGCTTATCCACGGCTAATCAATCTTGGTTGTGGAATGGATTCTATCATCTTGGCGAATAATTCTGAGAGCAATATATTCTCTCCTACCGTCGACAAGGAAATGCAACCAAACTACAAGATGATGCATAGCCGGTAGACTGAAATCAGTGAGATGGTCACCTATCTTCGTCGGTTAAAAACGTCCTCAGTCCCCCAAGATCAAGATCTCTTTGCTTGTATGATACACGGTGTCTTTGATGAGTATCATTGTTACCCTTCATACCCGCTCCAAGCACTTGCGACAACTTCTGTGCTCTTTAGCAGCATTATTGTCTACAAGCTCATTGATGAAGTTCCTCTCCGTGGTGTCCTAGCAATGGTATGGCAAGCTGTCCGCGATCACGACCCTTCTTCGACAATGTACAAGATTGGTTTACAGGCCCTAGTTCAATTCAAGGATAGGCTAAAAGAGTGGAAATCTTATTGTGGCCTGCTTGCGCAGGTCTCGGGACTTCAAGGATAGATACATGAAAGATCGCTCAAGATGTTATTAGTGGCAATGTTGACCGACCGAGTGAACTGTCGGTGAACGGTAATATTGATCAAGGGGAGCCAGGAGCTGTGCTGACCAATGGCGACTCTAATGCCTCGTCTCCCGAATCACCACAACACCCTCCATTTCGGTCTTTGGACCCCACTATGCCGTTTCGAGATCCATCAACTTATACTGAGCTTGATGAGAAAGTGCAAGATGGGGTTTTGTTCATCCTCAATAACGTTTCCAATTCCAACCTGGAAGCAAAGCTGGAGTTTTTAAAGGAGCATTTGCGTGAGGAGCACCACCAGTGGTTCGCTGACTACTTGGTTGTGGAACGGGCCAAGCACGAGCAGAACTACCACAAACTATACCTCGATGTCTTGGACAAATACAACGGTAAGGGGCTAATAGCAGAGGTTTTGCGCGAAACTTATGTCAATGTTATCAAATTGCTGAATGCGGAACCTACTTTAAATAGCTCGAATGAGAGGGCGCATTTGAAGAACTTGGCTTGTTGGCTAGGAGGGCTGACGATCGTAAAGGAGAGCTGATAAAGTTTAAAGATATCTCCTTCAGAGATTTACTCATTGAAGGATTCGTCACCGAGAGGCTCACAGTTGTCCTCCCCTTCATTTGTGAAGTTTTGGAGCAATCAACCAAATCGACAGTCTTCAAACCCCCTAACCCTTGGCTAATAGCTGTCATATGAATCTTGATTGAGCTCTACCAACGTGTTAAGCTCAAACTTTACCTCAAATTCGAGATTGAAGTTCTTTGCAAAATTTGGATCTGGACATCAAAACCATTGAACCTTCAGCAGGCATCCGAGGAACTCGAGATAGGCCAGCTGAGAAAGAAGAGGAGGGTTTACCGGTTGTTGAAGATCTTTCTCTACACCCACAAGATCTTTCTCTACACCTACAAGATTTTTCTCCCACCTCAGATCCGTTTCCCGCTGGTTCCCGCCGGGTTTGCCGACCATGTTATTGTCAGTTCGGTGGTTCAACACCCTGCTATCTAGCGCATTCTCCAGCTAGCCATGGATTGTGCCATTATGGAGATTATCAGATCGGTAGTTGAGAGGTCGGCTACTATTGCTAGCATTTCGACATCTCAACTCATCCAGAAGGATTTTGCGACAGAAGGCGATGAAGGAAAGATGAGGAACACCGCACACATTGTTGTTCGGCATCTTGCCAGAGGTCTAGCTCTCGTTATGTGCAAGGGCCCGCTGCGAATGAGCATGCAGAATAATATTCGTGCTCTACTTGCCAAGAGCAGATACAATGAGCAAGTCATCACAGATCAAACAATTACTGTGTGTGTCAACGACAATATTGATATAGCATGTCAGATCATCGAAAAGGCAACCCAGGAACGAGCTATTCCAGATATTGATGATGGGTTGAACTAAGCGTATCAGCTAAAGAAGCCGCACCGGGAATTGAGAACTAATTGACCATTTGTCTCGCCTGATGTCTCTCAGGTTGCACTTCATCTCTCAGATCAGCTCAGGTTGAAGCCAGGTGGACTCTCCCCCAGCAATTGAGCATGTATGAGAACTTCAATAGGATGGCGAGGGTTCCAAATCCGGAGAGTGCCAGAAATTCGTTTGAAAGCACTTTCCTAAGCGACTTCTTGCCAAGCGGAAGCACTGTTGTAGAACCTCCACAGGCACAGCAGAGAGCTTACCAGCAATCACCTGGGGTCTCAGACGCTGGCCAGAAGGAGATCCAGTCTAAAATTTCGGTATGTTTTACAACTCATCCCTATGGAAGTCTGCTATTCTATCGCCATATCTCCCCTAGGCTCTCTTGAGCAAGGTGCGGAAACTTGCAAAAAAGGAATTTCGTGAGCAACGCCTCAACACCTACATGCGGAGAATCCACTTTCCAGTTTATTGAGGCTATACTAAGCAACGTATCCCTGGCACAACCCAGCATGCCTCGCCTCAAAGACACTATTTGTACAACCGTAGCCTCCTCTGTGTGCCTCATTTTGTATATGGATACGCAAAATCAAATGGAGCTTGAAGCGCTTGGGTTTCGCCTATAGAAAGTTTGTGAGCTTTCTCCACTCACGGCAAAAGACGTCGTTATGTGGCTTTCCCAAGGTCAAGGCGATGAGGTATGTGTCTATTGCTATATATACATTTGTTTGATGCTAATTTATGCAGCGGATGTTCAATGTCCCAGTCACAGTTATGCTTCTAAAGACTCAACTTTTCGCGCTCACCCATCTTGATGCCATCAATTAACGCGGGAAAGCCTGCACCGTTGGAGTTCCTGTCATAGCTGCTTAAGAGGCTGTCACCGGTCAAAATCCTCTTGCTCTGAGAGCCGATTTTGCATCATCACTTGACGCCGTGGGTAGCTGGCTTGAACAAGACTCCACCAATAAGGTGGCTCTTGAATTGGCTGGTGACTTTCAAGATTCAGACAGGGAAGATTAAGATATAGACCTCGAGGATCATGATAAGCGGGATTAGATTGAGTGTATATTTGCTGAGTGGATATCTCTCTGCTCGTGCTTTTTGACGACAGAGAAGAATTACTCCTCATTCATCATGTAACTTCATCAGACTAAAGCTCTAGCTGATACAGCACCCTCTTGCGAGTTTCTTCGAACTTGTATCGAGTTTTGCATTGTTGAATATGAACAATCAACCGGTACCAACCCGGCAGCCGCAACTAACTACTATATCCCCATTGATGCTCTCGCGAAGCTAGTCGTCCTCCTTGTAAAGTGCCAGGGGGAAGGCGATCAGAAGGGGCAAACGGTTGACAAGGCAGACTATCTAAACAGCACTTTAGCCCTGATCGTTTTTTTTTTCTTCAACCACTATCACGAGACTCGTGGCGAACACTTCTCACAAAAAGTGTTTTTTCCGTTCCTTCTTTAGTGTGTTGTACGAATATCACCTTATCGAAAACCGGATGAAGAGGTACCATGAGAGAATATTGGAAACTTTTGTGGAATGCTTTTTAACCATCCAGCCGGTTTTCTTTCCTATGTTCAGTTTCCACTGGATAACGTTAGTTTGCCATCGTTATTTTATGCCCAAGCTACTCAGGCTCGAGGGCGAGAAGCTGAGATTTTTTTCTAGATCAACTCTCCCACGAACACTAACACTCTTGAAGGGTTGGCCGGTATTCGCGAAACTTCTGGAGACTCTTCTGGTGTATGTTGGTGCACCACTTAAAGAACGCAGTATTCCACCAGTCGTAAAGTTACCTTATAGGGGGATTCTCAGGGTTCTTTTGGTACTACACCATGACTTTCCGAAATTTCTTCCTGAGTGGCATTTCTCAATCTGCACTCCCGGCGCATGAATTCCTTCACCTTTACTTCATCCGCAAGGTTTTATTCTCCCTGGGGAGAAGGGTTGGAGGAGAGCAGACTGGGAATATGGTTGTGTATTTCATGCCTGGTATGTTTCCTCCAATTCTCACATAAATATCATCCCATTGTTAACGTATCTAGGTCTCCAACGCACACGTCCCAATTCTTAATAAGTCTCCTAGTTGTATTCCTCATAACGGCCAATATGTACTGCTTTCGTATGGTCGGTGTCTTCTCCGCAAATCTCGATGTAGCAATCCACATTACAGGTGTCTCCATCCAAGCGCTTATAGTATACACCGGCTACCTAATCCCTCCCTCGTCAATACACCCTGGTTCTCTTGGCTCCGCTGGATAAAACCGATCCAGTATGGTTTTGAAGCTCTCATGGCGAACGAGTTTTATAATCCCAATATGCAGTGCGTTCCCCCAGCACTAGTTCCCTTCGGTCCAAGCCTGGATCCGCAATACCAGTTGTGTGCGCTATAGAAAAATCAGCTTGGGACTAGGATCGTTCGTGGAGAGGATTATATCCATACGCAATTTACTTACCTGTGGTCACACCTTTGGCGGAATGTCGGGATTATCATTGCGTTCTGGATGTTCTTTGCTATCATGATAGCGGTGGACTTCAGATTAAGAAGCCGAACAGCGGGGGTGCTGGAGGTGATCGGCGGGGGACCCGGCCATGATGGCCCGACCCCTCCTACCACCGGTAATGGTGAGGCCTTCCGACAACTATTAGTGACCACGAACCGACCATTTCTGCAATTACCAACCACGAATCAACTGTTCCCCTAGTAACCCAGGATGACAGTGAGAAAAATCTCATTGAAACTTGTTACCGCCAGAGCCAGAGGCCGACAGAGCTCCCAAGGAGTTCGTCGTCATGGTGCCCTACGCTGGGATTCCAAATCTTTGGCGCTTCGTGTATTGGATTTCACCCTTCAAGTACTTGGTTTCTGGCTTTACGGGCGTGCTAGTGCATGACGTCCCCGTGCGCTGCTCGAAGAATGAATTAGCAAAGTTCAACCTACCGCCTAACGTCGCTAACTGCGCCGAATACACGGCTGATTTCGTGAAGCGCTTGGGCGGCTATGTCGAAGAGGAGAATGGTGTGTGAATTTTGTTCGTATAGGGATGGGGACGAATTTGTAAGTTTGCCCTTCTTGCTTTTGGGGTGGGGAGGGGGGTTAATGATGGGTGGATGCATGAATGATTTAGGCGGCGAATTTCCATCTCAGTTACAACTGCCACTGGCGCGCCTTTGGCATCTTTTGGGTGTACATTGTGCTTATTTTGCTGTTGTATTTTTCAGTACTTGGTGCTTTCTTGGGGGGTGGAGGGCGGTTGTTAGGTTGTTTAAGAGGCAGAAGCATGTTAGGTTAGGGTATGAGTGCCACAGTGATTGTATTTTTTTTTAGCTATTTTTTCCTATATCTGAGTGAGGTTAATTAAGAGGGTTTTCCTTCTCTTGTCCTTTCCCCTTTGATCGCTTGCTTGGGCAGGGTAGTGCTTTGAAGTTCGCCGGCTGCACAACATACAGTGGCTCCATTGCTCGAGACCCTCGGAACCACTAACTACCATCCATCGATACAACAAAACAACTAATCATCGTATGGTTCTCCCCTCATCTCAATGTTTAATAAATTGAATTCTTTCCTTTTTCCTCAGTAAATTTTTTTCTTCCATCCCATCGCATCCTGACAAGACATACATATTTGCAGCAGCCCGACCTTGCTGACTAGTTCCCCACTCATCACCATGTCGGCCGGCTCTCCCCGTCCCTCATCCCTCTTGTCATCTCCTACTCATGGCACGTTTCCTCGATCAAGTAGCTCCCTCGTTGGAGGTTGCGGTGTACTCCCTACAATTGCGGCCCGCCCCGTCTGCCAGATTCGTTCTCGTCCCCCGGTGGTAAAGCCCCATCTTTTGAAGACGACTACTCCTCATCACTAGTTATATACGAGTTGGGGGTCATTAACTTCAAAACTGCCGAAAATCAAGCTTATGTGTCCCTTGAGCTTGGTCTGGCTGGTACAAATATCATTCAAAATACAGTCATCATCAAGCCCGAGGCTGGCACCGTGTATCACACTCCTGATGGCTCACCCGTAACTTCGCCAATCCGGATTCAGAGCCAGGATGACCCGCTCCCCGCAGAGCCAGGGATGGCTCTCACGCAATTATTAACACGCATTATCAATCAAATATTGGGGAGCTTATTATTTGGAAGCCCGTGGCATCTTGAAATACAGATGACCAGTGATGGGGAGCCTCAATGCAATCTTGTTCCGACGTAGGCTTATCAGCTGCTTCTTTCCAGTTAAAGACACCCACTCAGTTAGGGATTACATTTACTGGGCAGAGGTCTGGGCCGTCTTTCAACGACCGGTCGGAAATTATTTGGGAGAAAAGATAGGGTGATATAGCTTGGGCCGGTATGGTTGAAGGGCATACTGTGTTTATTAAAGCACTTGACCTTAGCAATCTATCTACGGGTGACGATCTTGATATTTCTGTGCAGGTGGACCATATTTACTCCGAGATGAGAGTTTTAGCCAGTCTCCCTCTTCATCCTTACATTGCCTAGGCCCTAACTGGCTACGTTGCGTTGGGCAAACTAGGGATCGCGCGGAGAGTCATCGGATTCATAACAGAGTATTACAAGTATGGCAAACTGAGTGAGTATATTTTCAGCGATTCTATATCCCTTTCTTCAATCCTGGGACGCAAGAGAAGAAGAAAGATATCTTTACTACAGAAGGCCAAATGGGCTTTGCAAATGACCACTGTTGTCATAGACCTTCATTGGGTCGCAGGTATTTCACTCAGTGATAGTGGTGGGGGTTTCGGCCTAGAGAGATTCTACGTGGACCAGTACCTTCTACTATGCCTCCGTGGTTTCGGAAAGGGCGCCGAACCAAAAATATTATCCCCCTGGCGTTTCCCACCTGAGAGTCAGGTGAGAGGTGAATGGGAAGTTAGGGAACGTTATAGTCGTCGAAAACAATGCCGTCCAATGTATCTTGAAATGGTGCCAAAATCATTCCGCTAGAGTCACGCAGGAGCAACTAGCTCAAGAGCGCGAAGAGCTAGATGAGAAGAGGTTCCTCAAATCTATCATCAACACCGACAACAACGAACCCCCCTCCTTGTTTAACCGCCGTCATAACCAACGCCCACACTCCGCCAAAAGCTCCTCCATTACCTCTACTACCTCCTCTACTTCTCCAACCCTAACTAGCTAAACAAAAGGCGACTACGACTAGGAGCTCCTAAACATATTTCAAGAATGGAAATCCATCCCCAACGCTTTAGAAGTTGTAGAAACCTACTCGCTCGGTGTCATGCTCTGGATGATGCTTGAGCAAGTCCCCGCGGAGCTCCTGGATATTACAGGAGGTGTTGAAGTTAGGTGGTCCGAGGAGATGAACATTCCCGATACCTGGCGCAATAGGGTTGAGATGTGCGTTCGCGAGCATCCGGAAGAAAGAGTAAGGTTGGATGAAGTTAGGGCGTTGTGTACGCAGGAAGTGGGTAGGTTGTGGCAGGGTGGGTGGGTTGGGAGGTAGAGGGTCTCCCTGGGACTAACTGAGGCTTGTAGATAGAAGGAGGGGGCTACTAACGGGGGGTGGATGGATGGATGGTCTGTCAGTGACCTCAACTCACCAAATCCAGAGCTACACGATCATGTACTATCACTTGCCTTCCAAAGGGGTGAACTTTATGGACTACTTTCCATATTGGGTATGTCATGCGGTAAGAGGGCAGTCACAGTGATGAAGTACAATGTAGTAGAGTATGTATCTCAGGTCATGTCAATAGCGTATGTCCTTTCTATAAGTAGTGGGGACTTCTCCATAGCAGTTGAATGAGCAACGGATACTTCAATAGGTTATGAGCCCGAACTCGCACTGGGAAATCTCTACACTGTCTAAAATCTTTCTATTCTCAATTCTTTTATTTTTGATATGATGCAATCAGAATGCTCTTCAGAAATAATTCAAAGCCAAACGGATAGTGTCTACTGAATGAAGTATGACACTACACCCAAGCTTACCAGTCTCAACTATCATCAATGGGCCTGCAGCATTCAAATATTCCTTTGCGCCGAAAATGCCCTTGCCATTACACTGGGTGAAGAACTTGAGCCACCAGTCCAGCAAGTCCAACACTGTTCTGATTGGATTATGCGGGAAGGTAAGGCCTTAGCCATTAACTAGAATTCCTGTGCAATGATTACTCAGGAACAGGTAGAGGATATTCATGGAGCTCAGGCTATAGGGGATATGCTGAAAGATTTGATAGCAACAACTCCCGTGTAGGTCAACTAGAAGTTCGCAGAAGCTTTAATCAATCCTGTGTGCAATTTGGACAGACAATAGAGGACTATATTGCCTTACTCATAAGGTACAGGAAGACGTCAGCTGGAACTGACAATGCCATTACTGAGGAAATCTTTAAGGTGCATCTACTCTCTACGCTACCTAAGAGATATGACAACTATGTAGATATCTTAATGGAGTAATAAGATGAACACACTATTGACAGCCTCGTTCAAAGGTTACTTGAGAGAGAAAAGATACTCTAGTCTTGTCTAGGAGAAAATACCTCTAGGAATACCTCTATGATCTCAGGTAGTGTACTTACTGCAAGGCAAGCAGTATACTATGGACCTCCAAACTCTAGTATCAGACTCGGATCACAGATGGTATCCAGAAGCTGACATGGGAGTGAAGCATACCGTGGTGGAGGTAGTCTAGCCACCCAGCTTGGAAAGTGAGATATGAAGGAGAAGGTCGTAGTAGTAGTGGTACATGGGGAGGAAGAGGGATAAATTGCTAGCATTATGGTAAAGAGGATTATCGGCGAAGTGAATGTTGCACTCTGAACAGAGAAGGAGGTGGAAAATCCCCAATGAGAGAGCAAATAAGGGAGCCGGAGAAGAGGAGTGAAGAGTTCCACTGATACAAGTTATGTGTCGATAGCAACCTCAGATGGGTATACTCTTGCAGTAAAGACAAGCACGATAGTTCCAGCTTCAGTAGATCAGCTCTGGATAGTGGACTTTGATGCCTCCAACCACATTGTGAACCAACAGGAAGACCTTCTCACTTATAAGGTATTGAATCCATCTCGAAGGATCTATTTCAAGGATAATAACTTGGTCTAGACTATTGGGATTAGAATTATCCACCTTTACTTTGTTGAACAGGATTGTCATATCACAATTGAAATACTAGATATTCCTACGATATCTTTATCTCTGGTTTCAGTTGGTTGCCTATATGCTACGATGAATGTAAGCTTTAATGAGCCTACTTGCGAAATCTCTCGAAGAAATCAGCAAGGTCCAATTGCTGCCTTAGCATGTTTGGATATATTGAGTGGGCTCTGGAAGGTTATTGGGGGCCCAGTAGACAAGGGCCAAATAATGCGGATAAATCTAATAGCTGCAGGACTTGTAACTTTGCCAACTCTGGAGAGATAGCATCAGTGGCTGGCGTATCTGAATATCTGGGCAGTAAAGGCACTAATTTCTACTGCCAATTGGAAAGGTAATGATATATTCAGTGAGGTCCGTTCTGTTTGCATCTACATAAAGCAAGAACAAAAGTTTGCCGATACGCCTGTCCAGCGGGTAAGTAAACCCTTCGAGCTTGTACTCTCAGACTTGTGTGGTCCTATTGCTCTCCCTTTATATAGGGGTGCATGCTACTTTATTGTATACATTGATAACTACAGCTGCTATGTCTGAGTCTACTTTCTATCTGATAAATCCTCAACTACTATAACTGCTAAGTTCCAAGAGTTGGCCGCTTGTATTACGGGGTAGCTAACTCAAAGGAATAGAGAAAGCTAGGCCGGATCGTATTCCAGATAACGGAGGAAAGTCAGGAAGGCTCAGGAGATGATGGTTTGATAAAGGTAAAGTAATAAAATAGAAGTTCTCAAATTTTTACACTTAATAACTTGTTACATTGTTAAGGTCTCTTCTCTGTTGCTTGATTTTCTCAAACTCCGGGGAATAGCCCTTACTACTTATACTAAATTCTCGCTACTTCCTGTATCCTACCAATCATGTATCTTTCTAAGATTTCAGCTTCGTCAAAGGAAGTGCGAACACTCTTTGACCCTGAATAATTGCCACACTCGAACTCAGAGAACCTCCGACATCTATTTTATCTGAGGGTGTCCCCACTCCACCAGTAGATAGTCTTCGATCTCTTTGTCCTAATAGACTAAGATCATATATGTGGTCGCAATACCAATATACCAATAGTCTTTATCGTGAACCATTGAGTGATCAGTTCGAATAGCCAGATAATAACACATAATACAGAATATGCATATGCACCGGATAAGGAATAGAGTACTGTCACTTTATCTTTCCAATCAGTAATCTTCTTCAGGGAACGTGAGTTCTTCCAGTATCCCGAGTAGTCAATATGGATGCCTCCAGTTGCTCCTACCACGGTGAGCTGAGGTTAGACATATGCTCCTCTATTATGGTGGCGCAGCCTCTACTAATAATACTGGCGAGCTATTCTCATGTGCGTAACAGCTTGGATATGGGCTGCCTTTAAGTATCTTAAGTTTAAGATTCGCCGCTTCAGATGTGATAACGGAAAGGGAGTATATGATAACTCTCTCTTCTTTGGTATCCTACAAGTTACAGGTATTCAGTATGAGCTAGCCCCACTATATAATCAACACAAGAATTGTATGAGTGAGTGAATGATCTAGACCATTACCACGAAAGCAGGGTCTCTCCTCCAAGACTCATCATTGTCAGCAGAGTTTTGGGCAGAAGCTATTCAAAACTACGATATACCTACATGCTCACTCACTAACACAAGCTAATGAAGGAAAGTCACCATATGATTTGCTTTATGGTGTTGTACCTGGGCTACTCCACCTTCATCGCTTCGGCTACCTTGTGTATAAGTTGATACTAAAGGCACAGTGGGCAGAAAAGAAGTTTGGCCGGTGGTTATAGGAATGTATTATGCTAGGGTACGTGTATGATACAGGAAAGATTTGGAGATTGTGGAATCCGGAATCCAAAAGGGTTATTCAGGCTATCGATGTCTACTTTGATGAGGACAGGATTGTTAGTATTATAACTAGTGATAAGGGAAGTACAATGTGCTGAAGGCTGTAATGCTTGAAGGAGAGAGTTCTGTCTGGGATGACGAAGAAGACACTATGAGAGATCTTGAGAAGGAGAGTTCCGTCTATTTTGACGAAGACAAAAGGGTTGATTAGTGTTGACTAAGAGTTCCATCTAAAGAGACGAGAGAGAAATTAGTTGGTACATGAGCTAATCCATCGCTAAAAATAAAGAAGCTACTACAGTCTACATCAGAGGGAAAAACCCTCAAGGAAAGCGGCAAAGTGAACTTGATATGGAGGAGGTGGAGGTTAATAGTGCTGAAAGTCATGGGCAGTTAAAAGTCTGATAGAATATGAGGGCCAGTACTTCCTCCACTTCAAGTCGTACTGAAATACTCTCTACAAGTATAAATAGTAGCTGTCAAGGAAAGCAGAAGGCCAGTAATCGTGCCAAGGTTGCGGCGTGCGGCCGCAACACCCGGATGTTCGCCGGCTCACAACCTGGGGCACTCCTACAGAGTGCCTGCCAGCTCAACGTAACATTGCGGCTCAACATCACTTTGTGGCTCAACATCACTTTGTGGCTCAACATCACTTTGTGGCTCAACATCACTTTGTGGCTCAATATAGATTTGTAGCATAACATAACATTTTAAACTAGTAGTTTATTATACACTTAATCTAACAACTTAACATGCTTTTTAATTGCCTTAACAATAAGCTTTGAACATTTCTTCTTATAGGCTCGAAGAGCTGCCCTAGCTTGTGCCTCTGCCTTGGCCCGAGCCTTTGCTCTGACATTTATCCTAGCATTTACCTCTTTTGCCTTTGCCTTAAGCTCATCAGTGAATGGCTTACGATCTGCTTGTAGAACCCTTTTCCTGGTATTTTGAGCTTTGCGTAACTGCTGCTCTGCTTTCTCTACCTCTGCATCCTCCTTGCGTTTAACCATTTCACGTGCCTCAGAAGCATATAGAACTCCACCTGTCTGAAGCTGTCTTCTGCTTTGTGCTCTGCGTCTTGCATTTCTTGCTTCCTCAGCTGCTCGTGTATGATCCATATGTTCAATAGCCAATGCACCTGTTTGGGCCAATGTCAATCCACCTTGGAGAACAAGCTTAAGCTTATTTTGGAAGCTTGGCGATAGTGCTTTGGCTTCAAGCTGTAATTCTTCACCCATAGCTTTTAGGGCGACCAATGTAAGCGGAATACCAGAGGGAGATTCAGAGGATAGTGGAGTTGACTGGCTTGAAGATAAAGTAGCCTCTTTGAGCTTAGAAATAACAATCTCAGGATTGTAAGGAATCAGCCCAGTAGCACAGAATGCAGATCTGACAGTCGAAGGCTTGAAGGTTTGCTGACAGATGAGATCAATGGTGTCCAGGAATTCAGATTTATCAAAGTCAGTGCAGCCAGTACGGGTAGCTGCTTCAACGGCCTCAGCATGATAGTGTTTATATGGCTGAAACACAACTACATCCAGGGGTTGAAGGAGATGACTAGAATGTGGAGGAAGGCAAAATACGATGATCTTATATCGATGACAGTAGTCAAGAAATTGTTTTGTGCAATGCGAGCCAAAACCATCGAGAAGTAGAAGTCGATAAAGGCCTTCTTGTCGCTTTGCTGAAAATCGTTCAAAGTGGGCAAGCCAATCCATCGTCAATTGATCATTGTTGTAGCCAGTTTCCGAAGTACCCACAAGATAGTTATCAGGTATTTTCGTAGTTGTGTACCAGGACTGTTGGTGGATAATACCGGGGACAACATCAGCAAAAAAAATTCTCCCTCATGTATTACCTACATATCTCCCTGTATCTGCTAGTAATACCACCTCCCCCGGTCCCTCCTGTCCCTCATACATTTACCGCCTTTCCTAAAGACCCAACAGGCCTTCTGAAAGCTCCATACATGCCTTCGGCGCCATTTATCGTCCTCTTTTGCAGGTGGCCCCTAGCTTGCTCCACTAGCGAGGAGGTCTCGCTTAACTGACCGCTGTTTTGTTTTGCATTTCTATCCAGGCCATTTTGGCTGTTGTGCGTCCGCTTTGTACCTGTGCGCGTCCGGAACAACCTTGCCTGTCTCAGCGCCCCATCACGCCCTTAGCGCTCTCCCTTCCCCTTGAATTCTCCGTTATGGATTTCGTCCCCCTGGAGACGTTCTTCACGTCATAACATGCACTCTCTACTCCAGGTGCGCGTCCGGAACAACCTCGTCTCTCTCAGCGTCCCATATCGCACTTTGCTCTCTCTCTCTTCCCCTTGATTTCTCCGTTATGGATTTCGTCCCCCTGGGGACGTTCTTCACGTCATAACATGCACTCTCTACCCCTGGTGCGCGTCCGGAACAACCTCGTCTCTCTCAGCGTCCCATATCGCACTTTGCTCTCTCTCTTCCCCTTGATTTCTCCGTTATGGATTTCGTCCCCTGGGGGACGTTCTTCAGGTCATAACATCTACTCTCTACCCATGTACCGGCCCCACACACCCTTCTGTTTCCAAAGTATGTGTGCCAAATCTGTTTTATTTCACTGAAGCCTGTATCTTTTGTGCCTTCTCTCGTCCTTCTCCTGACATTCATGATTCGCTTTGCCTTTCTGTACCACTCCTATTTGTCGCCTCGGTTAGTTCACCATCGATATCCTTAGGTGTCTCAAAATGCACCGCTACGCGTCCCCTTCATACCATTCTTTGTTTCTTTCTTTCTACTGTAAAGTTTTCAATAAATTCTATTAAATGTTTCTAAATCAATCCTACTATTTACATACCAGGGGTTGTTATCCTTACCACTAGTCTCGGGTACTAAATGCGCCATGCCCATGATCCGTTTGATACAAACGACTATCTCGGTTGTTCCGTTTGGGCCTTTCGCCGTCCCCAAAGTAACGGTAACAAGTCCCGTTATATCGCTGAGCTTCCCCGAGTTCTCAACATATAGTCTATCTACTAATACCAGTCTATCTACTAAACCCGTTCTTGGGTCTCGAACTTTCATTATTGAAACCAAGCGGCCCGGATAACAGCCTTTTAGTGCTCCATAAATACTTCTATTACCCAAATCCACCCATACCCAATCATTCCTCCTCTGCCCTGTTGACCTCCAACACTGGGTTCCGGTACACCGAAGAAGCTGCCAAGTGACCTCTCTCTCGTCCTGAATGTTCTCTACTGGGACACATAAAAGCCGACATATCTCAACTGGAAACTGTTTAACCGAATCCACATCAAAATGTTGGCTCACAGACGACTTCCGTCGATAATAATCCATTAAAAGGTCCGGAATATTTCTCAAACTCTCGTAGAGCTGGGAAATGGTTTCCACGGTTGGTGTGAAACCCATTGGTTGTTTAGTTACTGAACCGACTTGCCGTTTGTGCTGTTTGTCGCGTACTTCGTCTCGAATCGGACGCGATAGATCCGCTTGGATATTCATTTCATGAATTTTGAAGCTGTCAAGTCTAGAATATGATCGTAGTATTTGTTGGCTTGCATCGTTTTTATTTGACCGCTGATAGCCCTCCTTGATCATTGTTTTGTGACTTGTTTCACCCGACTCGGTAGAATACATTTGAATGTTCCCAAAGCGCCGTATATGGTCCACGAAGTGACTCAATAGATGTATCTTAACAAAGTTAAAGTCTACATCCTCATCATATATATCTGTAACAATTCCATCTAAATCGCGACGTTGCTCGTCCGCAATCCGATGTCTTTTGGCAAATGTAGCCCCCAAAAGGCGGTGTTGATTAAGTACTTCACTATGCTCACCTCGAATTCTGGCTGTGACCTCTCTCACTTTCCTGGCAGTGGACTTATCCTTTCGGTACTCCTTAAAAACGACTTGGTGATCATGAAAGGACTTAAGGAACTGTTCGAGGTATTGAATCGTCTCAT
>NESQ01000236.1:0-149455 GCA_003070745.1 Tuber borchii
TATTTCACGCCGAATAAAGAGTACCCTCGGATCTCTCAGTAGACTAGAAAAGAGATCAAGAATCTGGTTAAAGTGATAATACTATGTTTTGCAGCCTTCCTACATCGTCTGAGTGCCGCAGAATGTCTCATATTCACCAAAGGTCTAACCTGCTTCCGCTCGATTGTCGACTTTACTCTAATGTCACCAGATACAAGCCATAACGATGAGATGATTCAATACCTCGAAAAATTCCTTAAGGCCATTCATGATCATAAAATTGTTTTCAAGGAGTACCGAAAGGATAAGTCCACTGCCAGGAAAGTGAGAGAGGTCATATCAATAATTCGAGGTGAGCACAGTGAAGTACTTAATGAACACTGCCTTTTGGGGGGTACATTTGCGAAAAGACGTCGCATTGCGGAAGAGCAACGTTGTGATTGAGATAGAATTGTCGCAGATATATATGATGAGGTTGTAGACTTTAACTTTGTTAAGATACATCTGTTGAGTCACTTCGGGGACCATATATAGCGCTTTTGGAACATTGAAATGTATTCTACCGAGTCTGGTAAAACAAGTCACAACACAATGATCAAGGAGGCCTATCAGCGGTCAAATAAAAACGATGCAAGCCAAAAAATACTACTATCATATTCTAGACTTGATGGCTTCAAAATTCATGAAATGAATATCCAAGTGGATCTATCGTGTACAATTCTAGACGAAGTACACGACAAACAGTACAAATGGCAAGTCTGTTCAGTAACTAAAAACCAATGGGTTTTATACTAACTGTGGAAACCATTTCCCAGCTCTACCAGAGTTTGAGAAATTTTCGAGACTTTTTAATCAATTATTATCGACTCAAGTTGTCTCTGTGCCAACATTTTGATGTGGATTCAGTTTAACAGTTTCCAGTTGAGATATGTCGACTTTTACCTGTCCCGGTAGAGCACTTTCAGGACAAGAGAGAGGTTACTTGGCACCCTCTTTGTTGTAAGGGAACTCAGTGTTGGAGGTCAACCGGGCCGAGCAGGAATGACACGGTATGGGTGGATTCAGGTAATAAAGTATTAATGGAGTACCAAAAGGCTGTTATCCGGCCCACTTGGTTTCGATAATGAAAGTTTTTGACTCAAGAACAGGTTTAGTGGATAGACTAGTATTAGTAGATAGACTATATGTTGAGAACTCCGGGAACCTCAGCGATATAACAGGACTTGTTACCGTTACTTTGGGGAAGGTGAAAGGCCAAAATGGAAAAACAGAGATAGTCGTTAGTATCAAACGGATGATGGGCATGGCGCATTTAGTACCTGAGACTAGTGGTACGTATAACAACCGCTATTATGTCAATTGTAGGATTGATTTAGAAACATTTAATAGAATTTATTGAAAGCTTTACTGCAGAAAGAAAGAAACCAAAAATCGTAAGAAGTGGACTTGTAGCGGTGCATTTTGAGACACCTAAAGATATCTATAGTGAACTAACTGAGGCGACAAATAGGAGTGATACAGAAAAGCAAAGCGAATCATGAATGTCAGGAGAAGTACGAGAGGCGGCACCAAAGATACAGGCTTCAGTGAAATAAAACATATTAGGCACGCATACTTTGGAAACAGAAGGGTATGTGGGGCCGGTATTTGGGTAGAGAGTAGGTGTTATGACCTGAAGAACATCTCCCAGAGGACAAAATCCATAATGGTATAATCACGGGGAAGACAGAGAGCAAAGTGCGATATGGCATGCTGAGAGAGACGAAGTTGTTCTGGACTCGCACCAAGGGTAGAGAGTGCATGTTATAACGTGTGGAACATCCCCAGAGGGACGAAATCCATAAGGGAGAAATCAAGGAAAAGGGCGAGCTGGGGCACTGTGACAGGCATGGTTGTTCCAGACGCTTACAGGGACAAAGTGGACGCACAACAGCCAAAATTGTCTGGATGGACATGCAATAAGAAACAAGTGTCAGTTAAGCGAGACCTTCTCACTAGTAGAGCAAGCTAGGGGCCACCTGCAAAAGAGGACGATAAATGGCTCTGAAGCCATGTATGGGGTTTTCAGAAGGCCTATTGGGTCTTTAGGAAAGGGGGTAAATGAATGAGGGATAGGTGGGACCAGGGGAGGTGGTATTACTAACAGATACAGGGAGATAGGTAGGTAATACATTAGGGAGAAATCTTTTTACTGATGTATATTCCTCAGACATTACTTGTTTGACGAATTTCTCGGAAGATAAGAAAGCCTGGCCAATCTACAGGACAATTGGATATATCCTATCGAGTACAATGAATAAATCCTGGAAAAATGCAACTGTTCTTTTGGTGCCTTTGCCGATCCCCCTAAGATGCTGCGGGTGGCAGCAAGAGATATACGGCAAAGGTAGGTCAACAATGAGATTCTTTGTAATTTGATGAATGGGATCATTGTGGCAATTGTGGCCCTAGGGAACTCTGGACTTGAGGTTGAATGTGCAGATAGAAAGGCCCAATTGTGTTTCTTACCCGGCTCGGCATGAATTGCGGATCACTAAGAAAATGTAATATTGCACCATATTCAACAAAATCAGTGCGCTGTCTATGACATTCGACAGGAACAGCTAGTGTCCCATTTGAGACGTTCTGAACCAAGATGAGATTATAGGAAATCCCAACATCCCTTCAACACATACCGTGAAAACTACCAGCAGGCCAAGCAACAACTAACAGATTGTAATTTCAAATTACTTCCTAGTGTCTTTTGTGGTCTTCCAAACATTCAGCAATCCGACCTGCCCAAACCAGATATTCTCTATATCTTGTACCGGGGAAAATTCGACACACATCATATGAAATAGCTTATTGGATTTTTGAAGAAATACAAACCGCTACAAGGATTCAATGCTATCTGGAAGAGTTTAGATGTTTATCCTGGCTATTTTGCACTGAATAAAGAGTACAGTCGGATCTCGCAGTAGACCGGAAAAGAGATGAAGCATCTGGTTAAAGCGATGCTACCATGTTTTGCAGCCTCCCTACGTCGTCCGAGTGCCGCAGAACATCACATATTCACCAAAGCTCTAACCTGGGTCCGGTCAATTGTAGGCTTTACTCAAATGTCACCAGATACAAGCCATACTGAGGAAACGATGCCATACCGAGAACAGTCCCTTAAGGCCTCTCATGATCACAAAGTTGTTTTTAAGGAGTACCGAAATGATAAGTCCATTGCCGGGAAAGTGACAGAGGTTACAGCCACAATTCGAGGTGAGTATAGTGAAGTACTTAATCAA
Organism: Tuber borchii; assembly: GCA_003070745.1. Lineage (NCBI taxonomy): Eukaryota > Fungi > Ascomycota > Pezizomycetes > Pezizales > Tuberaceae > Tuber > Tuber borchii. The sequence goes on from NESQ01000236.1 coordinate 3,255, forward strand.
CACTGTCTTTTGGGGGCTACATTTGCCAAAAGAGGACGAGTTGGACACGAGCAACCTCATGATTTAGATAGAATTGTTGCAGATATATATGATCAGGATGTAGACTTTAACTTTGTTTAGATACATCTGTTGAGTCTCTTCAGGGACCATATACAGCGCTTTGGGAACATTCAAATGTATTCTATCGAGTTTGGTGATACAAGTCATAAAACAATGATCAAGGAGGGCTATCAGCGGTCAAATAAAAACAATGCAAGCCAACAACTACTATGATGATATTTTCAACCTGACAGCTTCAAAATTCATGTAGGAAATATACAAGGGGATCTATCATGTCCGATTTAAGAAAAAGTACGCGACAAACAGCACCAAAGGCAAGTTGGTTCAGTAACTAAACAACCAATGTGTTTCACACCAATCGTGAAAACAATTACCCAGCTCTACCAGAGTTTGAGAAATTTTCCGGACCTTTATATTGATTATTATCAAAGGAAGTCGTCCCTGAGCCAACATTTTAATGTTGATTCGGTTAACAGTTTTTTTGTTGAGATATTTCGGCTTTTACGTGTCCTGGTAGAAAATGTTCAGAACGAGAGAGACGTCACTTGTCATCTTCTCCAGTGTACCCGAACCCACCTTTGGAGGTCAATAGGGCATTACCGGAATGATTGGATATGTGTAGATTCGGGTGATAGAATTATTTATGGAGGACTAAAAGGGAGTTATCCGGTCCGCTTGGTTTCGATAATCGAAGTTTGAGACCCAAGAATCGATTTATTAGATGGACTGCTATTAGGAGATAGACTATACGTTGCGAACATGGGGAAGATCAGCGATAAAACGGGACTTGTGACCATTACTTTGAGGACGGCGAAAAGCCCAAACGGAACAACCGAGATAGTCATTAGGATCAAAGGGATTATGGGCATGGCGTATTTAGTACCCGAGACTACTGGTACGGATAACAACCGCTGGTATGTAAAAGTAGGATTGTTTTAGAAACATTTGATAGAATTTATTGAAAACTTTACAGTAGAAAGAAAGAAACAAAAAATGGTATGAAGAGAACGGGTAGCGGTGCATTTTGAGACACCTAAGGATATCGATGGTGAACTAACTGAGGTGACAAATAGGAGTGGTACTAAAAGGCAAAGCGTATCATGAATGTCAGGGGAAGGACGAGAGGTGGCACAAAAGATACGGGCTTCTGTGAAATCAAACAGATTTGGCAAGCATTCTTTGAAAACAGCAGGGTGTGTGGGGCCGGTACAGGGGTAGAAAGTAGATGTTATGAGCTGAAGAATGTGTCCGAGGGGATGCAATCTATACCGGAAAAATCAAGAGCAAGAAAGAGAGAGCAAAGTGTGATATGGGACGCTGACAGAGGCGAGGTTGTTCTGAACCTGCACCAGTGGTAGAGAGTGCATGTTACATCAGCAAAAACAAAATCAGCCTTTTGTACTCCACCGTGAGCCATGTCAATGAGTTTTATATTTTGGCTAATCGCGAGTGACCCCAGTTAATCATGATACTTCTCATTGGTTCCCCTCATAATCAGATACAAATCTTAATTTTAGCAAAATATGAGCTATTTTTATCAATATCTCATAGACATTTTATATTACAAAGTTATATGTTATGCACTCAAATTCCTCAACTTCGGTATGCCAACTGTCTCTGAGTTCTCAATAAAAATTGCTCATATTTTACAGAAAACAGAATTAATATCATCTTCTTTAGTCAAACTAACGAGATTTTTAATATCGTGATCATAGGACTCACGATATGCCACAACATAAAACTCAACAACACGAGGCACAGGGGGCAGGCTGTTTTTTTGCCGATGCATGACGTGAATAACGTACCCAGGGGGAAGAAATCTATAACAGAGAAATCAAGGGGAAGGGAGAGCGCTAAGGGCGTCATGGGGCGCTGAGACATGCAAGGTTATTCCGGACGCCCATAGGTACAAAGCAGATGCATAACAGCCAAAATAGCTTGGATGGAAATAAAACAAAAACAGAGGTCAGTTATGCGACACCTTCTCGCTAGTGGAGCAAGCTCAGGGCTACCTGCAAAAGAGGACGTTAAATGGCGCCGAAAGCATGTATGGGGCTTTCAGTACGCCTCTTGGGTCATTAGAAAAGGCGGTAAATGTATGAGGGACAGGAGGCACCGGGGGAGACTGTATTACTAGCAGGTACATGGAGATATGTAGGTAATACATGAAGGAGAATTTTTTTTGCTGATGATTTGGAATACTAGTTGCAGGAATATCGTCATGTATAGCATTAGCACTGAGGCTGTGCTATGACTCTTAGGTTTCAGGCAGGATTACCGAATTCCAGTGAAGGTTCACATATCTGGTAATGATTGTGACTGCAGGAAGCTATCACTATGGGAATTTGTATTTAAACTCCTCTCCTGGCTAGCATGAGAACAGTAATCTTCGACAGACACTTAGTTTATGAATATACTTGGTTGAATGGTGATCTTTTGTTACCTCTAGCTCTTTTTTTTTTTTCTTTTTTTTTTTTATATACCAGTTTTGCATTTTATATGTACAACTACCAGGAAAAACCAGATATGCAGCGCTAGCTATGGCCAAGAAAAACCTATGCATCTCTCCCCTCATGGGAGCAAAGCCACGCCCCAAGACCCTGTGGTATGGGCCCAACCGCACATCCCGCACTCAAAAAAGTAACAGTACACTCAGCGAGCAAGCAGGATGACGCAAAAAACCCTTTGGAAAGCTCCCCTAAACAAGCGAAAGTTTTACAAAAGAAAACCCAAACACTCAGGAAAGACAGAAACTCCACGAAGTGAAAACCTAATAAAGAATGGATACATCTAGCTAGGGACGGTCTCAAGTGACCTTAGAAAAAGATCGGCGACCGACATTACTTCGAGCCCAAGGTGTTGACATCGACCGAGGAGGCAGTGCTATACCACGATAGAGCGTAACTGAGGATGCGACTGTGGAAAGCCGCGGGGGGCACAAGGCCAAGTGGTAGTAGGGTACCAGCCAAAGAAGGGAAGTGTAGCTGTAACCGAGCAACGGGACGAGACCAGGAGGAGAGGAGGAGGGGTAGACCCAAGTATCGTAGGAACTATCGGAAACGTGTGCGTGTCTGACTAGGCAGCCTCGGGCGAAAAATAATTGAAGAGAGTAGAGAAATCGACCATAGCCTGGTGAAAAGTTTTCTGTTACTGCAAACCGTGATCCCAGCCGTCTGTAACATGGACGCGAGTGTGTTGCCGACCGTGCGAATGTTAAGCGAGAACGCAAAACAAAAGCAGAAAGAAGGAAGGGACGGGACCTAGGAAACAGGTGCCAAAGTCCGAATCTATCATAGGGGGGTGGTGCAGCTCACTCAGAGTACGGGTAATGAAAAGTGACGATGATATCTCATAATGTTGAGATTTCAATCGCCGGAGGTGTAGAGGAGATGGTTCGTGTTGTTCCCTCTAGCTCTTAGCCTCTTATCCTATACCTTAGTTCCTCTTGAAGCGTCCCTTAGAGCCAGCGATAAAAGGCCTACCGCCAGTCACTATTGATTCATCTGAACATGAGTATACCTGTTACAGAAGTGTCTAAGACATCAGATTGGGGCCGTGCTCAAAATTGAGAACTAATTCATGGTCAGGCTTAGTCTCCGCTAGTGATAAATCCTAAAATCAGAGAGAATTCTATACCAATAACAAGCCTGGATAGATGCTTGACTCTATAAACACTTATACCCTCTCTGTGGCCTGTCTTTACAACCCCCACCCTATATCTTAAACACTTCAAAGTCCAAAGCTTTACTTACAAAATCACTTTCTTGTACTCTTGCTTTCTCGGAACTGCTGTAATAACCTATCTGAATCATTACTATCGAACCTGGCCATCGGGAGATGTTGTTTTTTTCTTTTTCTTTTTTTGAAAGCATGAGCCTTTTTTTATATACTGCAATTATAAGTGGACATAGGGCAACTATGGGAACTGAGGGGACACTTCTGGTCTTTCCTTAGTAAATATTGACCTTTGTTTATGGGCACGGCCTTGAGGCATGCTTCGGGAAATTGGTTTGAGAACAAAGGAAACACCACTCTCAGTTTTTCAAAAGTTGCGACAAGCACACCGGTACTCAAGTACCGTAGTGAAGCTAGCAATATCAGTAAGTCTATTATATATATAAAGGCAGTTTAAAATGTACATTACCTATTGCTGACTGCTCCTGCATGCCCGCTAGGTTTGAGTAGAAAGGCTAAAATTTGGCAGTGTGCAATATAGTGGTAGTTTTGTTCACAAATATCCATCAGCAAAAAACAAATCTGTCTTTTGTAATCTACGGTGAGCCCTGTCGTTGATTTTTACGTTTTGGCTAATGGCAATTGACCCCGGTTAATCATAATGCTTCTGATTGTGTCCCCTATTGATCAGATATAAATCTTAATTTTAGCAAAATATGAGCTATTTTTATCAATATCTCATAGACATTTTACATTACAAAGTTGTATGTTATGAACTCAAATTCCTCAACTTCGGTATGTAAAAGGTTCATGAGTTCTTAATAAAAATTGCTCATATTTTGCAAAAAACAGAATTAATATCATCTTCTATAGTCAAATAAAAGGGATTTTTATTATCGCGATCATAGAACTCACAATATGCCAAAACGTAAAACTCAACGACATGAGTGACAGGGGGCAGGATGTTTTTTTGCTGATATCAGCCCATTGTGGGTAGCTATTGCTGATCGTAACACTACCCCAACACTAAAAAGCTGTGAAATTCGGAATCAGAAGAGGAATTGGAAACGACTTGCCTTGTTCATTTAGTAGGGCTATTCAAAGTTAAAAGAATCATTTTTCAGTAATGAGTAAATACAGAAAGTTGCATCAGGTTACTTTCTGGTGTTAACCAATACTATCTAGGTGTTTTGGGTAGCATCTTTGAATGCCCAAGGGTAATCAAAGGTATAGTCTCGAGGTTCAAACAGATCTTACTAGTATTACAAAAACTATATATTTGTTAACAAAAATTTGAGAACAACAGATTTTTGCTTATGCTTCATCTATCATTGGTGACTTTTAGTATGATTCAGTTTAACAGAATTCTGTGGTATATACCAACTTCTGGACCTCCATATCTACTATAAAAAAAGTACGGTATGGTAAAGTAAACTAATGGTAAATTAACTGTTCCTAGGTGCACCAAAATTACATGAAATAGCAAAGTAGTCTAAGTTTTTTCTACATTTTTAACTTTAAATACCCATAGTACTTGTACTTGAAACAGGAGTATTGTATTGTACTTGTAGTCTCATCGTATATTCAGAATCTGGTAGTATTAAAGATTTAGCTCTAAGTGCTATAACCAAATATAGTAAGCAGAAGCTACTATTGCATATAATATTTAGTCTAATCCAAATCAAGCTTCTACTCACTTCCTCACCTGTAACAGGGCCCCTACCATGCAGCCCTACTGTAAATTTCTTATTGCTTTCACGTGCATCTTCTTAATTACGACTCAGTCATACATATTCGACTCAGTATTCCATACTAGTAGCTAATTTAATAAATTAAGGAAGAAATACATCAAACAGTGAATGAACGAAGAAATTAGTGAGTGAATAAATGAATAAGAGAATACATAAATAAATAAATAAATAATATAAATAATATAAATGAATGAATAAGGGACAAAATAAACTAACAAACTAAACATCTAGTAAATAAATAAATAAATAAATCAAGGAAGAAAATAACAGACAAAGGGAAAAACAAAGGAATAAATAATAAAAGGAACGAAAGAAGGAACAAATATATTGATGAAAGAATAAGTAGATGAACCAGCGAAGGAACAAAGTAATACAGCTAGCAATACAGCTACTAAGCAATCAAGGAATGAAGTGATAAAGAAATGAAAGAATAAAGAAATGAAGTATTGAAGAATTGGAGAAAAGAATAAATAAAGGAAAGAATAAACGAATAAATAAATAAATAAATAAACGACTGAATGAATGAACAAATGAATGACAAAACTAATAAATCAATTAATAACTGAACCAATAAACGAATATACTAAGGAACTGAGACATAAATGAACAAAAAACTAAAGAAACTAAAAAAGGAAGAAATAAAGGATGGAAGAGAGGAGAGAGGAAAAGAAGGAAGAAATAAAAGAACGAAAGAGTAAAGAAAAAAAAGAAAAAAGAAAAGAACAAATGAACAAAGGAAGGAATAAAGAAATGAAGGAAGGAAAGAATGAAAGAACTAAGGAATAGGGTTCGTTACGGGGCCTCCGGGCCCCGAAAACACGGGTCCCTAGCCATATTCCCCACTCCGGCCCACTTATTGGCCCGGGGTGGGGCAAACTTTTTACCTTTACTCCGCCCTACCCAGGGCTAGGGCCCTGCCCCACCCATGCCCCACCCATGCCCCGGATAGGTCCCCGTAACCTTTTGGTGGTGATAAACGGGGGCCAGTCCAGGGAATGAGTGGGGTTGGGTCCAGGACTAAGAGGGGGCGGGGAAAAGGCAGAAAATATACGCTCCGGGCTCGTGTAATAGCAGGGCCTGCAAGGGCGAAACCTGCCCTGCCCTGTCCCGTAACAAACGCTACTAAGGAAATAAAAAATAAAAAAGTGAAAAAGGAAGAAATAAATAAATAAAGAAAGGAAAGAATAAAGGAATAAAAGAAAGAACGAAGAAAGAAAGAATAGAATGAATAATTGAATCAAGAAAAAAACTAATAAACTAAAGAACTAAAGAATTAAGAAACTAATGAATGAATGAACGTATGTATGAATGAAAGATCGAGGAAAGCAAGGAAGGAAAAGAGGAAAGAAGTAAGTAAGTAAGTAATAAATAAATGAAGGAAAGAATAAAGAAATAAATTAATAAATAAATAAATAGAATAGAGAATATTAAGCAAATTAAGTAAGCAAGAAAGTAAGCAAGCAAGTAAGTAAGTAAGCAAGTAAGCAAGTAAGCAAGTAAGCAAGTAAGCAAGTAAGCAAGTAAGCAAGTAAGCAAGTAAGCAAGTAAGCAAGTAAGCAAGTAAGCAAGTAAGCAAGTAAGCAAGTAAGCAAGTAAGCAAGTAAGCAACAATGCAACAAAGCAGCAAAGCAATAAAGCAATAAAGCAACAAAGCAACAAAGCAACAAAGCAACAAAGCAACAAAGCAAGAAAGCAAGTACGCAAGAAAGCAAGAAACAAAGTAAAAAACAAATAAATTCAAGAAAAGGTAAGAACAAAGGAACAAAGAAACAAACCTATGAAAAAATAAAGTAATAAATAAATAAATAAATAAATGAAAGAGAGAAAGAAGAAAGGGAAAAGAGAAAGAAAAAAGAAAAGAAAAAAGGAAAGAAAGAAGTAAAGAAAGAAGGGAGGAAAGAAAGGATAGCTGTAAGGATAAAGGATCGCTCTTGTAGGTAAGATTGTAGTAAGATATCAATAATCGTTTTAGCTGAGAATTTTATCAGCTTTAGCCTGAGAACCCTTTTCCTCCTTCTGCTGCGATAACTAAAGTAAGATGATAGGGCATTGAAGATACTACATGGTTTATATATTTAATAGATAAATGTTGCCATTTATCAAATACAATTGTCCTAATTGTAGCATCCTGATAGTGCTATCCAATCCTACTCATGACACGACAGGTGATGTAATGCCAGACTTGCTCTATAGGGCTTAAGTCTGAGGAAGAGGTAGGAAGACAAATTCGTTTGAAGCCATTATCAAGGGACTGTGAAATATCGTAGTCGTTGGTATGACAGGGGGTATCATACTCTACAAAATAGAGTAATTGATGGCACACGAACCATCTCCTCTACACCTCCGGCAATTGAAATCTCAATACTATGAGAAATCATCGTGGGTTTTGGTGTCCCTCTCCCCTCCTCTGATGGCCTTTGTTGCCTAGGAGGGTGATGCTCCACCACCTCCTTCCTTCCTCTGATTCCCTTCTGATGGTTTAGGTATTTGGGTGCCTTCGTCTATGGGGTTTCATGCTCTTCCCCCTCTTTCTCCGTACTTGTTTTGTTACCCTGGCTTAGCATTTGCACGGTCGGCAACCCCTCCACCTCGTCTTAAGCATAGCACAGCTTTGGGTTATCGGTGAAGTAGTGGCCCCGGTGGCTCTGCTCTCTGGTATTGCACTATCTCCTGAGCGCTCCGGCCAGTATGGTCGCATTGTCACAAAACTGTGATCCCTTGGTGGTCCTTTGCTACCTACTTCTCGGTGTTGGGTCTACTCCTCCTTTTTCGCCTCCTGGTTTTCGTCCCGTTGCTCGGTTACAGCTACACTACGTTCGTTGGCTGGCACCCTACTGCTTTCCTCTCCTGGCTCTATGCCCTGATAATGGTCTTGACTTCTGTCTTGTTCCTAGGGGAGTTCAGCCTTCTGCCTCTGACCCTGCTTCTCAGGGGGCGGGGCCATGGATCTTCTCTGGTCCAGGTTCCGGTGACCACCGGGTCTCACTCCTTGCGCCACATGTCTCCGTCGGGCTGGCTTAGTTATATGGATCTCCCTGTGGTCCTCGCCTCGACTCTCCGGCTGGGCTTTATGCTCTGGTTATTACGGCCCTTGTGTATGCTCGAGTGGATTGGTTCATCCGCCCTTTTTGTTAATGGGGTCGGGATTTCTAGACGGGCTTGAGGTTTTCTATGTTCAGCTCATAAGTTTCTCACTGTCGCTTCGGGGCTTTTCTTTGGGGTTGGCGTCTGTGGAGGTTTATTGGTTCGATGTTTTCAGGCCTTTTGTTTCTCCTGTAGTTTTTACCAGTAGTACCGGGCTTTCGCTATCTACCTCTACTCAAAGTAGTTTAGGTTAGTCGGGCAGGGTCAGATGGTTTTAGCGAGGGGGATGAGGGATGGACTATAGTTGGAGGTTTTTTGTCTACATCAGCATTGAGCTGGAAGCGACTTTGTACCTAGTTAGCTGCCAGCTTAGCAAACAAATATAAACTGGAGATAAAAAAAAAAAAAAAGAAACAATGAGTAATTGATGGCAAACCATCATCTGAGTAAACAAAAAAGGGAAAATCTTAGGACAAAGTATGCACTCTCTATAGAGATACCAGTCAATGTCACCTTTTCACTTGGAACTGCGGGTTTTCATCATTGTTACAATCCTCTTCTTCTCGGGCGATACTAGCAGCAGGTAATGACTATTCCGAATAGCGATCACACTTTTTTTTGTTCGTACGAACAATGATAACCCAGTATACAGACTTCTATCTTGTACAATATGTTGCTAAGCTCGTGAGAAACACTATAGTCTCAGCCCGATAGTGCAAGGTATAAAGATTAAAGTATATTGTAGGAAATAACTTAGATAGTTGTGTGAAGAACTCTTGACCAAAAAGGCCTTTTTTGATATATATATCATGTGCTTCAATTTCAACTATCTAGGGTATGAAGACTACGTGCAGCAGTAAGCTATGGTAAAGAAAAACCCTCTGTGAAAAGAAATCCTCCTCAGACCACCAGAAAAAACCATCATCCCAAGTCCCTCTGGTATGGAACCAACCGCACAATCTCACCACGAAGACAAAAAACCCCTATCGGCTAAGGAGACAACAGAAATAATTCACCAATACGACAAGCAGGAGACAACAGGAAAACTGGACCCGATAACTCCCCCTTGACAAGTTATAAACCAAAGTACATTAATATCCCAGAGTACTCTAACAGAAACCCAATAGGGAAAATTCAGCCTAAAACAACAGAACACAGAACGGGGGAACAGTAGACAGTAAAACAAAGCACATCGAGCACATTACTCTGTAACCCGAGTTATTGAAATCATTCAAGAAGGTAGTGCAATACCATGACCGAGCTGAGCCACGGGAAAGCAGCGGGCAATGGGCCCATGGGAAAGGGGGCAGTGGGATGCCAGCCAATGAGAGGATGTTTAGCTGTAACCGAGCAACGGGACAAAACTTAGCAGAGGAGAGGAGGGGTAGACCCAAGTATTGTAGGAACTATTGCAAAAGTGTGCGTGTCCAACTAGGCAGCCTCGGGCGAAACCTAATCGAAGAGAGTAGAGAAATTGACCATAGCCTGATCACAAGCTTTCTCTTACTGCGAACTATGAGCCCAGCCGTCTGTAACATGAACACGAGGGTGTTGCCGACCGTGCAAGTCATAAGTGAAGATGCGAAAAAAGCGAAAGGGGGGATGGGACATGCCCTAGGAAACGGGTGCCCAAGTCTGAGTCCATCATAGGGAGGGGTGCCGCTGACTGAGATTACAGAGAGTGGAAATTGACCATGATTTTTCGTGGTGTTGAGATTTCAATCCCCGGGTGTGTAGAGGAGATGGTTTGTACTCAACCAAAGAGGTAGTAGGGACCCCTTTTTGTACCCATTATTCCCATAACCCTTGTTCATGCCTTCTCGTTATATAATCCTATATCTTATAGTGAGTCATAGCGTGAAATCCATCAGCTGACTCTTATGAGTCCCTGCGCAATAATCAATCCACCAATCAAAACACAATAAATATATTATGTGCGTGACTTGTATCACATGTGTAAAACCCATAACTCATAACTCTGAGTTATATGTGAAAGTCATAATCATATGACCACAATCGTGAGTCATGTCAAAACAATTTACCAATCATAACAAAGGAATGACTCGCTATCACGTAGTTATGTAAAATATCAAGCCCTATGATTCACAAGTGTGAGTCATGTGAAAACCTGTCTTGCTCGTGACTGTCGGTGACATTAGCTCCCGCTCCCACCAGCATCGGTCCCACTATGCTCAGATTTCTAAGTCCACCACTCTTCCTCCCAAACATCTCGCCTCTTGCCATATTCACCAGAGTATGTCTTCGGAGTCTCTTCATCGTTTACGTATAACCTCAAGGGTGAGGTTGCCAACCTCTAGCACTCATTGTAGGCTTTTCAGGTCTGGAGTAGTTGTCGTTTCTGAAATAGTCGCAGTTCCTGATTTTTCCCCCCCCTCTCCTGCCAACTATGTCCTCACGGTTTCTCTTACCTTTCTTGTTTTCCTCACCTTTTTGTTGAGAGGTTCTTTTCTATCATCTTTCTTTGGGTAATAGCTGGCTCTAATCTTCTCGTTCTTGTATTAGCGGCAGTCATTTCTGTAACACTGTTCCCAGTTTTTCTTCTTGTGTTCCTCGTTTGAGAGTTGTCCATTCCTTGTTGGTTCTTGTGGGTACCACCCTAGTCATTGTTTATCGCTTAGGTGCACGAAGCACCCATTGTCGTAGCATGCCATCAATGATAGCCCCTTGTGTTTCGCTGTCGCGATAGCTTTTGCTTGTCTTTCATCCAGTTCCAGTTCTGTTGGCATGTTGTAGTCTGAGCTAGTAGGCAGAAATGGTTTTGGGCTGGACTCGTCGTCTCCCTATCCCTGTTCGGATTTGAATTCTACCCAGCCTTGGCTTGCCTGGATATCATTGGTGGAAGTGGTGGACTGCATGTTTTGCGTGGTTAAACCTTTCAGCGGGGTTTCTAGACTTTATCATGTTCTGGTAAGGATCCTTCCCACTTGGCTCTTTATTGGAGCTTTCCATAGTGGAGTTGAGAGTCGATAATTTGGTCAAGTTCGTATTCTGGTTCGCATTCGATTTCGATAGGCTGTGAAGGTTCTTGTATTTGAGAGGGGAATCGGTTGTCTTGGTAAGATTCGTGGAGCAAGATATGGAATGTGTTGTGCATCACTACAGGCGGTGGTAGGTCCAGCTTATAAGCACTCGTCCCAACCTTTGCCATGATCTTGAATGGTCTGATTTTCTTATTGTCTAGTTTTTTGATGGTCTTGTGGTCATGATGTTGTGTGGAAACAACCATACCATATAGCCTGATTGTAGTTTCAGATCGGTTTTTCGGTGCTGCTGGTAGTATTCTTTTTATCATAATTGCACTGCAACCATTTCGCTTCGTAATGACTCATGTAGTTGAGTCCTTTCTTCCGGTGTCTTCTGATTTCCTTGCATGAGATGTCCTATCTTCTGCTATTCGGGGTTGATTCCATAGTTAGCAAAGAATAGTGTGTTCTTGATAGTTTCTTGATAATCACTGTTATATGCAAATTCCGCCATTGGTAGTTATCCACACCAATCATCATATTGAAAATTGATATATCCTGACATGTATTGTTCAAGTATTGCATTCGTCCTTTCTGTTTTTCCATCTATTTGGGAGTAGAAAGCCGTGCTTAATCTTCATTCCATTCCGAGTTTCACTATTGTTTTCTTCCATATATCTGATGTGAATAATGTTCCTCGAATGGTGATGATATCTCGTGGTAGTCTGTGTAGTCTGACTATATATCGCATAAAGAGGTTTGCGAACTGCCGTACATCGAGATCCTTTTTGCAAGGAACATCAGCAAAAAAACAGCTTGCCCCCTGTGCCTCATGTCGTTGAGTTTTACGTTTTGGCACATCGTGAGTCCAATGATCGCGATATTAAAAATCCCGTTAGTTTGACTAAAGAAGATGATATAAATTCTGTTTTCTGCAAAATATGAGCAATATTTATTAAGAACTCACGGACCTTTTACATACCGAAGTTGCGAAATTTGAGTTCATAACATACAACTTTGTAATGTAAAATGTCTATGAGATATTGATAAAAATAGCTCATATTTTGCTAAAATTAAGATTAGTATCTGATTATTAGGGGACACAATCGGAAGCATCATGATTAACCGGGGTCATTCGCGATTAGCCAAAACGTAAAACTCAACGACATGGCTCACTGTGGAGCACAAAAGACAGATTTTTTTTTGCTGATGAATAAAATAACTCATTTTGGTCAGGCGGTTGATAACAACCAGTATCATATCGTACCCCTCTGATTTCAGGAGGTCCGTGATGAAATCCATTGCGATAGATTTTCAAGGTCGGTCTGGTGCTTCATTTAATTATAGGAGTTCATATGGTGTATGTTGTACAACTTTTGTCTTTTGACATACGTCAAAGTTCTTGACATATCTTTTGATCTTTCCCCTTACCTTGAGCCAATAGTACTGTCTTCCAATAACTTCGGTAGTTTTTGCCGTCCCTCCATGTCCAGCCTGTGGTAGGCTGTGGTGTTTGCAGATAAGCGTCACCCTTATCATGAGCAAAAAAACAGCCAGCCCCCTGTGCCTCATGTCGTTGAGTTTTACATTTTGGCACTTCGTGAGTCCTATGATCACGATATCAAAAATCCCGTTAGTTTGACTAAAGAAGATGATATTACTTCTGTTTTCTGCAAAATATGAGTAATTTTTATTAAGAACTCACGGACCTTTTACATACCGAAGTTGAGGAATTTGAGTTCATAACATACAACTTTATAATGTAAAATGTCTATGAGATATTGATATAAATAGCTCCTATTTTGCTAAAATTAAGATTTGTATCTGATCATTAGGGGATACAATTGGAAACATCATGATTAACTGGGATCACTCGCTATTAGCCAAAGCGTAAAACTCAACGACATGGCTCACCGTGGAGTACAAAAACCAGATTTTTTTTTTGCTGATGATCCCCTCGTCCTCTGGAACCCATATCTTCCCTTGATATCATAGGTATCCATCCTTCCATTGACATAGTCCAAATGCCACCCCCTTCATCTCCTACTCTCCTGCCTCTAAGGTCCTCTTAAGGGTTTGAATTCTTTTGTCTGTTTTTGATGCTTCTCGTATCCTCTTCTCCTCTTTGTCCTGGAACTCTGCTAGTTCCATTTCTTCAATTGTTGTTTCCTTCCAATATTGTTTCTTTGGTAGTAGGATTCCTTCTCTTTTCAACAGATGTTCCTCTTTGAGAGTATGTATATCTTCTATCCTTCTGGCCAGGGCATCCGGTTTTCCCCCTTCCCTTCCTGGTTGATATATGATCTTCAAATTGTATGGACTTAACTTGCGTACCTATCGTACTTGTCTGTCGGTCAAGACTTTTGTTGTCATAAATGTGGTTAAGTTCTTATAATTGGTGAGAACTTGAATGCGATATCGACTACCTTTCGTGTATCTTCTCTATTCCTCGAAGGCTTGGACTACTGCTAATAGTTCTTTGTCGTATACGTCGTAGTTGAGTTGGGTGTCCCTCATTCCCTTGTATCGGTATGCCACCGGTCTCCATTGCCTGTCCTCGCATTATTCTGATAGTCTGCCCGAGCATACATATTTCGATATATCTGTCTCGATCCTAATAGGTCAGTGTAGGTTGAAGTGTACTAGTACCGGAGTTGTAGTAAGTGCTGTTCTAAGTTCGTCGAAAGCCTTCTGTTCTCGTGGCTTCCACTTCCATTGGCCCTCGTATTTCTTGTGCGTTCGTTTGTATAATAGTTTCACTATCCTGCTAAACCCTTGTATAAACCTACAATAGAAGTTGCAGAATCCTAGAAATCGTTGTATTTCGGTTTTTGTCTTTGGCAGTTGCCATTCCCAAATCCCCTGTGTTTTGACCTGGTTGCCCTTGATTCCTTCTTGGCTGACCACGAATCCAAGGTATTCCGTTTCTTTTTTGTGTAATTTGCATTTCAACTGTTTGAATTTCATCCCTGTTGGTCAAATAGTTTCCAGTACCTTTTGTGACGTCTTTTCAATCTTGCTCCAGGATGTTTGAGTATATGAGGATGCCGTCCAGATATACTATACAACACATATTAATGTATTGTAATAGTACTCTGTTGATCTATTTTTGGAATACTACTGGTGTATTGCAGACTCCAAATCATACCACCAGATATTCAAAAGTACCCAACTTGCTGCTGAAAGTTGTCTTGTATTCGTCTCCTTCTCAGATTCTCATATTGTAGTAGGCATTCTTGATATCCAACTTTGTAAAGTACTTGGCCGTACTTAGTGGATCCAATGCCTTACCAATCAGTGGGAGGGGGTATTCATCTTTCTTCGTGACTTTGTTAAGGCCTCTGTAATCTACCCAAAGCCTTAAACTTCTATCGTTATTCTTGACGAACATGATTGGCGATGCCCTTTTGGCAGCCACTTCTCTTATCCATCCTCTTGCTGGGTTTTACTTGATCTATTTGTATAGCTCCTGGATTTCGTCGTAACTGAGGAGGTATACCTTCTTCTCTGGTACCTCCTCTGCTAGTTCTAAGTCAATTCCGAGGTCTATTCCTTTCCGAGGTGGTGGTAATATCGTTTTTTCTCCTTTTTCGAATACATCGACATATTCGTAGTATTCCTTCAGTATAGTTTCTGGTAGAGTGTGTTCCCTTTTTTCTTTCTTCTTCTGTCTTTCCTTGATAGCCAGTTCAGTACTAATATTGATCTTTTCTAGATAGATCTTGTCTTGGACAGGGTCCCATCCTAAGATGCCCGTCACTTCTCCCCTTCTGTAGAAGCGTCCAAATACTCTGGTCGATATTTCAATAATGGTCATCAGTTTCTTGCCTTCCTTGTTGATCTTCGACTTGTTTTTACTTCCGAATCCTCTAGTTACCCGAGTAGTCTTACTTCATTCGTGAACCTCCTGTATTTCTTCCATATTGACCTTGTCAATAATCAACTGTGCAATCCCATCGCCTTATTCCACCTATAACTCGTTTGTAACTTGGTTGACCAAGACCACCTTGATTTCCCCAGTAATATCGGCATCTATTACCCCCGGGTTGGTAGTGAATCTGTGGTTGACTGCTAAACCACTTCGCGGAGCAATGTGACCCGTAGGTGTTTCAAGTTAGCCCAATGGCTATTAGGGTTCTGACCCTTTTTTGTTCTCCTACAAGTATACAAACTTGCTCGTTGGCATACAGCTAATGTCCAGCTGCTCCTTCAGATCCTTTCGTCGGCATCTTAGTTTAATTATATAATTTCTGAACTTGGACTGGTTCTTCCCTTTCGACCTGTACCTCTGAGTACTTGGAAAGAAGGTTTTCTTCTAGGGCTTCGTCTTCAGGTACCGCATATGCAACAGACGAACTGTTGAGATGCCAGGTCGTACATCGTTCACTATTGAATGTCATCTTCTTTTGATCCCAATCGATCATAGGATTGTGCGTTTGTAACCATGGTATTCCCCAGATGACTTCACGGTTTTGGATATTTGCCACCTGAAAGGTTGCCAATTCTCTTTGACTATTGATGTCTATAGATACTTTCGCCATATGGGTAACTGGACCCATAGCACTTGGTTTCCCATCTGCAAGGTAAATCTCCCTTCTTTTCTAGGTCTTTCTTTTTGTAATTCCATGCTTTGTGCATATACTTTCATCCATGAAGTCTTTAGTGACCCCTGAATCGATCTTTGCATTTATCATAACTGAATCTCGTCCTCCATATAGTTGTATCATCATCATAACATGATCGTTTTCCCGTTTAAGTGATTCCATGTAGTGGAGTACCGTGTAGTAGTTTTACATGATGCTGGGTTTTCATTCCGGTCTCTCCCTAGTACCATCTTTTACTGGGGACTTTCGTCGTTTCCCGACTATTCAGATTCCTCTTTGACTTTGATCTTCTTGATGCTTGGTTTCGCCGCCCATAGTCCCACTCTTCTCTGTAATTGAGCTTGCTTGGCTGTGGTGGTATAGTTTCTTCCATCCCTTTGCCTGTGGCAGTTCCGTACCTGATGTCTTACCCCTGCACATCTGAGGCATAGCTATTCCATTATCCTTCTCTTGAATTCTCCAGGGTGGAGTCTTGGTTATCGCCTTGTTGCATCCAAGTCTATTGGATCTTCTTCCGAAGTGTTGTTGCCGGTCAGCCTGAATATTCCGTTTAAATTTCTTGATATACCAGCTGTCCTTTCCATCGTTCCTTTCTTGTGGATGTGTTTGACTGTGGCCAATTTGGTTTCCTTCTTAATTGCCCATTTGGCCAATGTCCCTGTATTGACGAAGTCACTACTATCTGTTCCCTATGCTTTCTGGAATGTGGTGGTCATGCCTTTAAGGGGGCATTCCCATGCTGTATGATCTTCCTGATCTGCCTCTGTTGCTGCTAGTTGGAATTTGTTTCAATATTCCGTCATGGATTTATTTCCTTGCAGTAGTTTCTGTATCTTGAGCCTTGCTTCTCCCATAGTGCCTATGGCTCCGAATTGATTTTTGACTTTGTCTACGAAGGTCTCCCAAGTTTCCCATTCTTGCGAGATTCATCCCTCAGCGTAGGGAGTTATTCATGCGCCCGCAACTCCCCTCAGAAGGTTTTAGGTATAGAGAATTATCAGGAAAATGTCTACGGCCTTCCTGGTCCACCTTGGGGGGTTTTGGTCCCCATGGTCTACCCTGGTATCCCATGGTCCACCCTGGTACACATTTTCGGTAAATTTTTCAAAAGTGTAGTTCAAAGTGGATCAGTGTAGACCATGTGGACCACGGGGACCAAAACTCCCCTTGGTGGACCAGGAGCATTCAGGACCCCCTTTATGAACGTGCGTAAAACATTTTCCTGATGATTCTGTCTGTGTGATTCTCCTCAGTCTATCCTACCGCTGTGAAGTAGACTTTGAGCCGTGGCAGTCATCCTCGAAGTTTGTTTTGATCTTTTGTGAATGTTACTGGTTCCTTGTTCTTTAATCTTTGGGTACCTCCTGTAAGGTTTACAATAATTTGTTGGAGTTGTTCCTTATTGAGTCCTAGTACCTGAGTACCAGTATTCTCTGTACTTGCCGCATTGCCATCTGCCTTATTCACTGCACCGGTTGCTAGTAATATTGTGTTCCTCCTGTTTTCGCTAGGTAGTGTGGTTTCCTCTGAATCTACCGGTATGATAGCTCTAGTGTCTCTGGGCTAGTTGTCCTTGATTCTTCTAGTGTCTGGATGAGTGCTTCTCCTAGTTTAGTAGTGTCAAATACAGCTACTTCAATATTTGCTTCATCTTGTAGTGAATCCGTTTTGTATGTTTCTAGTTAAGTGCTGCTAAGATAGACGCAATCAAATGTTACATTCCTCTTCTCCTTGGAAGATACTTGCAGCAGGTAACCACTATTCCGAATAGTGATTACATTTCTTTATGTTCATACGAACAATGATAGCTGAGTATACAAACTCCTATCTTGTACGATATGTTGCTAAGCTTATGAGAAACACTATAGTCTCAGCCCAGTAGTGCAAGGTATAAAGATAAAAGTATATTGTAAGAAATAACTTTGATAGTTGAGTGAAGAACTCTCAAGTAAAGAGGCCTCTTTTTTTTTTTTTTTTTTGTATCATGTGCTTCGATTTCAACTACCTAAGGTACGAAGACTACATGTAGCAGTAAGCTATAGTAAACAAAAACCCTCTGTGAAAAGAAATCCTCCTCGAACCACCGGAAAAAACTATCATCCCCAGTCCCTCTAGTATGGAACCAACCGCACGATCTCGCTACTAAGACAAAAAACCCCTATCGGCTAAGTAGATAACAGAAATAAATCACCAACATGACAAGCAGGAGACAACAGGAAAACTGGACCCGAAAACTCCCCCTTGACAAGTAACAAAAGAAACTCCATTAATATTCCAAAGTACTCTAACAGAAACACGATACTCAACTACAGAGGCCTTTTTTTTCTTTTTTTTTTTTTATATCATGTGTTCATTGTTTTAAGGTACAAAAAGCTTCTTGTAGTGGTAGCTATAGAAAAAACAAAACCTATAAATCAAAAACAAACATTAAAAGAAACTATTTCCCACACTTGGCTAGTACTAAGTAAAGAAGCTAAAAACCTCTGGCCTCCTGTGTCAAAAACATAACTAATATAGGGAAAATCCACTATGCTACGCAGACCATACTCTACAGAGAAAAACATTTCTGTCATTCCGGCAGTTGTAGGTGGGAGGGGAAATGAGGAGAAACTAGGGAACGGAACTTGTGTGGGGCTGGGTGTTTGGCGTTCTGTGTAAAGGGGGGGTTTGGGTATCGCTAGGCGGGAACCCAGTTTGAGTGTATAGGATGAAGCGACGGAGTGCCGAGAAGAAGTAGGGCAGGTTCCATATCGGGCTCTCAGACAAGAGGCTTTTGACCCTACTTAAGTGGCGGTGTCTGGCGTCAGCCCTGGCCGGACAGTGTAGGATGGCGTGTACAAAGGTCTCTGGGGCTTCTTGACACTGAGGGCACGTGGTCAGGCGGTCTGGGTCGTCGCCCCAGGTAGGGTGGGCTTGAAGGTAGCTTTTGCCAGAGCGCATTTGGTGAATGTGGCTAGCAGCAAAATTGTCAAGACCCATAAAGGGGTGGGGGGCCAGGGTGGCCGGATAGGGATAGCCAGGAAGGGCCGGGAGGGATATTTCCCAGTCTTGTAAGAGTAGGGTTCAGGCCTTATTTCTGAGTGCGGTGTAGGTTTGGGCCATAAGGGACAGTCAGGGTAGGTCTTCAGTGGGGGGAGGGCAGTTCTCAAAATCTGAGGGAAGCGCGGAAGCCCTTGCACCAGGGGGAAGGCGATGTGGGCAAACTCGTCAATGGGGAGGTGTCTTCTCATGGGCGGGGAGGGGACTGCGGTTTTCTAGCTGAGCGGTAGGTAGCCGGATGAGAGGCTAATACTAAGTGGCCCGCAAGTGTCGAGGGCTCTGAATGTCGATAAGGAGGGGAAGGAGGGTAGGAGGCGAGCTGCCGTGGGGTTGAGGTAGGGGGGCGAGCAACAGATCCTGAGCACAGCCATGCATCTCTTGTGCCTACAGTACAGGTCCAGCAGGGGGAGGCAGGATTCCCTAGCAAGTATCGGGATGGGTGTAGCCAAGAAACAATTGGTGGTCTATCTCTGGACCCTGTGCCAAAAGGAATTCATGCAGTTGAGTAAATGAGTGGGTGGGACGAGAAGGTTGGCCCCATAAGTCAGAATTAGGAGGAGTAGTCCTGTGGCGAGTTGGTGGCAAAGGAAGGGACAGACCCCCACCCCGGGCCAAGCGAACCTTTTCAAAAAGGCAAAGGCAGCATTGGCCAGGGTCAGGCATCTCTCAAAATGGTGGATAGAGTTCAAAGGGGGGGAAAACCAGTACCCGAGCCATCTCACCACATGGGAGGGGCAGAAGATCTGGTCATTGAGGACGATGGGCTGAGTGGATGGTGAGGAGGTCCTCTGGTCCGGGGTGCGCTAATGGATTAGTTCTGTTTTCGGAATGGAGAAGAAGACCTCAAAGGCGTCAGCACGTTGGGAGAGGGACTCGAAAAGGCCTTGCAGGCGGTGGACGTTGGATCTGTAGGAAGGGCTCAATTAAAGAGGCCTTGTTTCTTTTTTTTTTTTTTTATATATTATGGGTTCATTGTTTTAAGGTACAAAAAGCTTCATGTAGCGGTAGCTATGGAAAAAATAAAACCTATAAAGCAAAAACAAACAACAAAGGAAACCATTTCCCACGCCCTGATAGTACTAAGTAGTGAAGCCATATACCGTCAGCCTCGTCTGTCAAAAACATAAATAATATAGGGAAAATCCATCATACTTCGCAAAATAAGCAGTCCTGCCAAGGAAAACATTTTACCGAACTGAAAGTCATAGGAGGGGGGGAAAGCAGGGAGGTGGGCTAGGGCGGGGTTCGGAGGCCGGGGTGTTGTTCTTTAAGGTGGGGGAGGGGAGTGTCTAGGCGGAAACCCGGTCTGAGTGTCTAGGATGTAGCGTCGAAGCGCTGAGAGGGAGGGGGGGAGGTTCCTGATTGGACTCTCGGGTGAGAGCCTTTCGACCGTACTTAGGTGGCGGCGTCTGGCGTCAGCCCTGGCTGGGCAGTGAAGGATGGCGTGTTAGAAGGTTTCTGGAGCTTCTTGACACCGAGGGCAGGTGGTTGGGCGGTCTGGGTCATCGCGGCAGGTTGGATGGGCCAGGAGGTAGCTTTTGCCTAAACGCATCTGATGAATACAACCCGCAGCAAACTTATCTAGACCCATGAAGGGGTGGGGTGCTAGGGAGGTGGGGTATGGGTAGCCAGGGGGTGTTGGGAGAGAGTCTTCCCAGTCCTGCAATAGCAGAGCTCGGGCTCTTTCTCTGAGGGTAGCGTAGGTTCGGGCCATGAGGGCCGGGGTAGGGATGTTTTCCAACGCGGGGAGGGCAGTCTTCGCAACTTGGGGGAAGTGTGGGAACCCACATGCCAGGGGGAAGGCGCTGTGGGCGAGTTCGTCGATGGGGAGATGTCACCTCTTAGGGGGGGAGAGTACCGGGGTCTTCCAGCTGAGTGGCAGGTAGACAGAGGCCAGGCCGATAGTCATCGGTCGGCAGGTGTCGGGGGCTCTGCATGTTGACACAGAGGGGAAGGAGTGCAGGAGGCGAGCAACCGCAGGATTCAGGGAGGGAGTTGCACAGCAGATCCTAAAGGCCGCGACGCATCTCTTATGTCAACAATATGGGCCAAGCGGGGGGAGGCAGGATTCCCTGGCCAGTATCGGGATGGGGGTGGAGAAAAAGCAGTTTGTGGTTTACCTCTGGACTCTATGCCAGAAGGAGTTCATGCAGTTAGTTGTGTTGGTATTTGGTACGAGCAGGTCTGCTCCATAGGTGAGGATGGGGAGGATGAGCCCCATGGCCAGTCGGTGTGAGACGAAAGGTCGGACCCCCGCCCTGGGGGATGCTACCCATTTCAAGAAGGCGAAGACGCCGTTGGCTAGGGCCAGGCATCTCTCGAGGTGGTGGATGGAGTTTAGCGGGGGGGAGAACCAGTGCCCGAGCCATCTTACCACATGGGAGGGATGGAAGATCTGGTCGTTAAGGGTGATGGGTTGGTTGGAACGTTTGCGGCTCTTTGGTTTGTGGTGCGCCAGTGGATCAGTTCTGTTTTTGGAATGCAGAAGGCGACACCCAGAGTGGCGGCGCATCGGGAGAGGGATTCGAACAGGCTCTGTAGGCGGCATACATTAGAACTGTAGGAAGGGGAGGTAACTGTGATGGCGAAGTCGTCGACATAGGAGAGCATTAGGCCCCTTGCAAGGTTAAAGTGGAGGGGAGCCACGTCGATGAGGAAGACTAGAGGAGAGATGGGGGACCCTTGTGGGGTCCCGACCGTGATGGGGGCAGAGGTTTTAGGAGAGCCTTGATAGATTAGCATAAACCTTCACTCCGTCAGGAAGGAAGAGACCCAATCGACTATGTATCTCGGGATGTTCTTGTCTAGGAGGCGTTTGCAGAGGGTAGAGGCGTTAACATTGTCGAAGCCGGCCTTGATGTCGAGGAAAAGAGAGAATACTTTCCAGTGGGTGCCCTGGAGGGTCTTGACTTCATGCACGAGAGTTGCGCAGGTGTCAAAAGTCCCGAGGCCCGGGACCGATCCACACTGGTTGGCGTGGAGCAGGCCTGATGACCTGGCCAGGAACAGGAGGCGGACTGCCATGACCCTTTCCATGATCTTGGAGACGGTTTTCAGGAGAACTATAATGCGGAAGGAGGATGGGGAGTCGTAGGAGGCCTTCCTGGGCTTGTCCATTACGACGCCGTTGGCCACCTTGAGTGTGGGGGGGTGGTAGCCGTACGTCAGTAGGGGTTTCAGGAGATCTAGAAGGATGGTGGGGTAGTGCTTGTGTATGTGTTTCCAGACGGAGTAAGGAATTTCGTCTGGGCCGGGGGCTGAGGAGGGGGAGGATTTGGATAGAGCCAGGGCAATTTCCTCTTTGGTGACAGTGGGTGCATCAGCAGCAGGAGTGAGCCTGCCCCTGGGGGGAGTTTGGTTCTTGGAGGAAAGAAGGAGGCGAGGAGGGCATCATTGATGGAGGTAGGATCGTTCGCGTTTGGGAGGGAGGGGAACCAAGTAGCCTGTCATGGGGCCACTAACCTTTTGGCTGTCCAGATGTTGTCAGGAGTGGTTTTGGTGAGAAGGTCACCCCAGTAAGATGACTGGGCACGTTTGATGGCCTTAAAGTACCCATTCCTGGAGAGCCTGGCGGTTTCCCTTGCCTGGACTGTCTGAAATCGCTTGGCTTTTCTCGTGACTTTATTGTATTCCTTTCGGAGGGTGGTCAAAAGGGGGGTCCACCAGGGCTTGAACCTGGCAGAGGGGCGGGAGGTGGGGGCAGCATTTCTGAGGATGGATGTGAGGTAGGAAACAGACGATGAGAACCATCGGTCGAATTGTTGGGGGGACGGGTGCGGAGGAGGGGGCGGGACCTGGAATGCCTCGAGTTGGCCCTCCAGGCCCGGCCAATTCAGGTCCTCCCATTTAGGTTTCGGGGGCGGAGCCTACTGGAAGGGTGGTGCCAGCGAGATGGAGATGGGACATGGTCCGAGCGGGTCGAGGGCAGAGAGGAGGCATTCCAATCGACCGAGAGGTGGGCTATAAGCGGGTTGGTGAAGGCTAGGTCTATGACGCTGGGTCTGTTGGGGCCTGAGAGGGGGTAGCGAGTGTACACCCCAGTTGTGTTAATGCAGGTGAAGCCGAGTTCGTCAGCTTTCACGAAATAGGTGTCGGCGATGGAGGCTTCCTGAAAAGAGGGTATGCGGAGGGGGTTGGCCTGGGGGCTATGGATGTTAAAATCTCCCACCACGAGATAGGGGACATCGAGGGGGACAAAAATCTGGTCTGGGTTCACTGTATGGGGTTGCAGGTATCTGGAACGGGAGTAAATGTTCGCTAAACGAAAGTAGGGATGTTTGGTGCCAAAGCAACCAGCTTGGGTGTGGACATCAATGTGCATGTAGTTGTTCGCGTTCAACTAAAGAGGCCGTAGAGACCTCTTTTTATACCCGTTCTTCCCACAACCCTTGTTCATGCCTTCTCATTATATAATCCTATGACTCAAAGTGAGTCATAGCCTAAAATCTATCAGCTAACTCTTATAAGTCCCTGCGCAATAATCAATCAACCAATCAAAACACAATAAACATATCATGTGCGCGACTTGCATCACATGCGTAATACCCATGACTCATAACTATGAGTTATGTGTGAAAGTCATAATCATATGACCACAATCATGAGTTATGTCATAACAATTAACCAATCATAATAAAGGAATGACACACTATTGTGTAATCATGTAAAGTACCAAACCCTATGATTTACAAGTGTGAGTCATGTGAAAACCAGTCTTGCTAGTCACTTTCTGTGACAGTAATCGGAATCGAGTGTGATTCTCCAAGGGCAGCAAAGTATTCATAGTTAGCATTATTCATAGTAAATTCATGTTTGAGGTGAAGGATTCCTCCCTCTTTTTCTACTGGAGTCTCCACCGGAGTAGGAAAAAAGTAATAGGGCTGCTCTGCTATGACCCGACATGTTCATGCATTATCCCTCACAATAATATCACTTCTGACCCTTTTGAAAAGTGATGATTGAGATTCTGCAGACGGTATTCCTCTCCAGCCCACCTCAAGACACCTTTCGCATGTGCATAGCTAAGTGTACTAGCCTCAAATAATGACTTGTTAGTAAATAAAACATTTTTAAAATCAAAGTTACAATACTTGAGAGCCCAAGCAAGCCGGGTGGCTTTAGCATTAGCGGATAGGAAAAGCTTCTTTGTTGGCCGACAGCGATAGATTCCGTCTGACAAAAGAATCTTTGAAAGGGTATTACTGCAAATTCTCAAACCTGCTTCGCTCAAAAGTTCATTTAAGGACTTCCAGCAATGTAAGGCATTTTGAAAAGCTATCACGATAACTCTTTCTTTCTCCACCAGTGACAGTACTTGGTTATGGCCTTTTACCGCAGTTGGCCTAGTGCATAGATTCTCTTCTGAACAGGGATTGAGGATATGTACTTCCAACATACAGAAAACTGAGAAAAGAATGATATCCGACCAGGTAGAGAGAGGAATATTTGTAATTATGGCAATTTCAAGCAAAGAAAGATGGCTATCTCCTTCAAGGTTTGCTAGTCCAACGATTTGGCCACTCTTTCCAAGTGAAGTGGTACGTTCATACTGTTTCAATGTCATTTTTGCGCTCACAATTTCTGCAACTTAGACACTAACTTGAAAGCTATTCAAAACTCTTTTGCTCTGGCTTTATATTATGTTCAAGATATCCTTTTACAAATAGCGAACTCAGTTGTCTCATATTATCGTCACAATTGTGGTCGCTCTTGTCACTATCATTATTATTATGATTGGCTACCCTGTCCTATTTGTATTAACCCTGTCATAGCTTGGATATATCTCATAATACAGACATACTTGGCGGCACTTTTGTAGCAACCGTATTCCGAATACACCATGAGACTACAAGTAAGGTAAATCAATTGTAAACTAGCTTTTTCTGAGTGCACCTAGCTTACATGAAACCTCAATGTGAACTAAGAAATTGAAACATTTATGATATAACTTTAATACCCCCTAGTCTGTCTTTATAGTAGTGATGACCAAACTGGGGCACCTTCCCGTTATCCTTTTTTGCCTACCAAAGGCTACTGTTCGTCATCTGCCTAGTTTCCTCACGACGATAGTGAAGACTGAATTCTGGAGACTAGGCTTAGCGAGCCTCATCCAAGATCATCCTCTTTACACAGGTTTCGTGATCTAGCGACCAATGCGCCAACAGAGCTAAATCTTTCTAGTATTATCTCCTAGGCTGGCAAGACATTGAAAATTTCGACCCACCCCTGTCAGACTACCAGACATAGATGAAGAAGGGGCCAACCCCAGTATTCCTTAGTGATCTCAGCGTAAGTGTGGTTCATCTGGCTAATATAGGCAGTGTTCTGAAGTCTGCATATCTGCAAAAAATTGAGTCATTAACAAAAAGTTGCTTATTAACCCCTGTCTCAAAAAACTAAGAGGAGTTGGTCAAAATTTTCAATGTCTTGCCAGCCCGGGAGATCCCGATTTCTCGAGGTCCTTATTGTACAACCCCGTTCGCAAAGTCCTTGCGTAAAGAAAAGTACTGTGGTAAGGTCTTGGCGGCAACTGAGGTACTAGGGTCGAGCATGAATTCATGGTCTGGTGCGCAGTGCTTAAAAGGTGTCCCTGAGGGGTGCAATTTTGTAATGCCTGTTTTGAGTAAGGGCAAGGGGTTATAAATGTCCAACAATAAATTTGAACTACAGTTGTTCAATTCTCAGTGCTAGCAAGGATTTTCATGTAATTTTGACCTGTTATGTAATAAATATAACCTCAGATTATAAATAAAACCAGAAAACTTGAATATTAGGATATTTCTCACTTCCCTCACTCCACACACGTCACCCTCAATACACAACAGAGAAAATGGAGCCTATAGGCTCCAATAACGCTAATAGGAATACAGCCGGAAAGCCAGTCAACCGGAATACAGAAAAAAGCTGAAAGAGGAGAGAAAAACAAAAGCAAAAGAGAGCATTAGAAATAGTAAGTGTAGAGTTGTTTTCCTGGTAGACTTAAAAACTAAGATAAGATCATAGGATGAAGAACTGCCGGAAAAGGAAGTTAGTGCCAATGCACTTCATGTCAGAAAATGGCGAGAGCGTAAGAAGGAACGCCTTGTACAGCTTCAGCAAGCACCATTGCCTGAGCTACTCATACCTGCTATTGCAGAAGTGACTCCTCCTGCCAGTACTGAGACAGCTTTTACCCTTCGAACAAGACTTAGTGAGTACTATGAGAAATGGCCACGCCGCTTGGGACCACGAAATCAAGCATGTGAGAACAGATTGGAATTTTTAGAAGCAGCAAGGAACTCAATGGCAAAATTGATTACCTACCGTAAGAGCAAGCATGCCCGTCGCCCGGTTGGAAAGAACTTTACTTGGCATGTCCAAGTATATCAATTCTTGAAGTTGCAAGTCAAGAATGAGAAAAAGGCACTGAAGGGTGAGGATTTGTTCACTGGAGAGACCAGTATATTACAAAAGCGAAAGATACTGGCATAGAAGGTAGCAAATGGGGGAGGATGGGGGAGGAAAGTGATAGAGAGAATTCTACGGCATGAAGTATTATGGGTCACTAAAGGGCGGATTCTAGAACCACATAGTGGTACCCATCATAAAATACTCAGTTTGCTCAATGATGCAGAGACTCTGTTAGCTGTTAGGCAGCACATTCAGATGATCGGTGATAGTAGGTTGATTCCTGACTGGTTTTAATTGATAGAAGAGATCATATATTAACAAAGTGGCTGGATATAGAACTTACATCACACGGGTTAGTAACTGCTATAGCTGAACATTGGAAGAAAACAAGAAATGATTCTAGAATATTGAACCGCTCTACCAACAATGTGACTCGACAGGTCGAAAAGACAATTGCCTCATCAACTGCGACAAGATGGCTGAAGAAGTTGGGATTCAAGTATAAGGAATATCGAAAGGGGATATACAATGATGGCCACGAAAGGCCTGATGTTTGCAAGTACAGAGATGAAGTTTTCCTTCCTCGCATGGCCAGTTATGAATCTCAATTCATGAAATGGGATGCAGATCTCGATATTATCCCAAATCCTTCCCATGAATCCAGTGAGATACAAGCTCTCATTCTTGTTACGCAGGATGAATGCACCTTTAATTCGAACGATGGTTGACACTATATTTGGGTGCATGAGGAGTATAAACCATTGAGAAAAAAGGGACGTGGTCAAGGCCTACCTGTTTCTGATTTTCTTACTCCCATGGGACGACTTGGAAATGGCGATGCTTATGTTACAATGCAATGTGGTGGTGATAACTGGTGGAACGGAGACAGATTACTAGAACAAATTACGGATAAGGTAATATCAGCTTTTGAAGCACAGTTTCCAGGATGCAAGGCACTATTTGCCTTCGACAATGCACGCAACCATCTTAAATTTGCTACTGATGCATCGGGAGTTTCTGAGATGAATCTGGAACCCAGCGGAAAGAATGCGAATATAATGTATGATACCTTTGTTGTAGATCCTAACCATCCAAACAGAGGCTTTATGCAGTCCATGACCTTTGCAGATTGTAGGCCTAAAGGTCTTAAGGCTGTTCTGACTGAGCGTGGTCTCTGGCCACAAAATGGGCAAAGGTTTCTGGCACAATGTTCTATTCGGTATACCACTGGTAAGAGCTTGAAGCCAAATCCCTGTTGCTTGGCAGGTGGGACCAGCTGTGCTCGTGCTCTTTTAGCTATACAGCCTGACTTTCAGAACCAGAAGAGTCAAATTGAGGCGGTTATCTTGGCTGCTAGGCATGAAGTTATTTTCTATCCTGCATTTCACTGTGAACACAATCTTATTAAGTATTCTTGGGGTGCTGCCAAGGTATATACAAGAAACAACTGTAGGTATGACATTGAGTGTTTGAAAAGACTGGTTCCTACTGCTTTGGCTGGGGTATCAAACAAACTTATCTGGAAGTATTGGGCTAGTACCCACTGAGAGCATTATGGAGGCATATTGCCAAAAGGTAGTTTATGGTTCTCCTGAGTATGCCAGCAATGTAAATAAGAGATATAAGTCTCATAGACGGGTTAGTAATATATAAATAATCAGTTAGCAGTATTTATCTACTTTCTTGTCAAGCTAGAGGGTGTATTTTAATATTAAAACAGAGAATTTCTTTTATAAAAAGTAGATGTGGGTATAAATTGAACACAGAACCTTCAAAAAGAAATTTTGACATTTATAACCCCTTGCCCTTACTCAAAACATTACAAAATTGCACCCCTCAGGTACACCTTTTAAGCACTTCGTACCATACACCGCAGGGGTGGTCATTCTTCATTGTAAAGGGCAACTTTGGTACACAAGGCGAAGTGTGTGTTTGAGTGCACTCAAGGAATTTTACACTAATTTAACACACTTATTCTAGCACCAAAATTGGAATTAAAAATAGGAAAACTTCATAGGATGTTCAGAAAAGATGTAGACTATTTTGATTCTATTAAAACTCCAAGTGATATAAAATCTCTGTGAAGCAGTAGCAATAAAACTTCACTCAGAATTGTGCCAAGACCTTTGCTTTTGGTGGGAAGCTCTGTCTTGACAGAATTTCAAAGTTCAACTGCATACTACTCATGAGAAGTTGGGAATAGAGTAGATATTTTGAGATAGAAATAGTGTCCTCACCATTGTTAGTGGTTCTATGAAAAGTTTAGATTTTTGTGAATTTTCTCTCATGTAATATCTTGGATTCAAGACCTCTATTTTGGACAAAATTATGGTACAGCTGTGGAAGCGCTGTACCACTGCTCTCTCACACCTGATCCCTGCTCTGTACCGTGAATTCATGCTATACCCTAGTACAAGTACAAGAGTTTGCCAACCATTTGTAGCTCAAATTATGATAATGTGGTTAAGATACAGGGGGTGCATATTAACTAGTAGCTGCAGAATTTAGATCTATATCCTATCCATTACTAGACCTCTAGGAAGGCCTAAATTACTCGTGCTATTGTTGAATCCAAATTCAAACCTCTTGTACGAGTACATCTGTGGCCGCCAAGACTTTTCAACTGTACCTTTCTTTGCGCAAGGACTTTGCGAACGGGGTTGTACCAGGTGAAACTAAAAGGCGTAATCTGTGTAAGCCGCAAGAAAGCCCTCTCCCATCGTTTGATTTGGCGGTTCACTCTACTCGAGTAGATTTATTCCCAATTACTCAAATAAGTCAGTATTCCAGATTTTAAAAGGGACCAGAATGTCTCAACAGGTTATGGGATAACTTAAACCGCTGAGACTTTATATTCTAGATTAAAATCTGGAATGCTGGCCTATTCTGGGAATCGTGACTACACCTCCTACGCCAGCTTACATTAAGTCATTTCTAATAACTATGATAATCAGTTTGCATTTTGCAGCATCCTGAGCACTGCTACTGTTCCAAGCCTTAGAGTTTTTCTTGTCCCGATTACTACAATAGGCTAGTATTCCAGATTTCAATCTGGACTGGAAAGTCTCAGCGATTCAAGAGATACTGACCTTCATACCCGTATGATACTTGCACTAGAACAGTAGCCCCACAGCCACCATTCTAGTATGCCCACACCTCTCTTCACTCCCATCCGCTCCAAGGAAGAATACAGTGGAGGTTTGAACCATCATCAAACACCCCTCTATTTGCGACAATGAGAATAAACCACAATATCCGTCCTTTCTTTCCCGGCGATTCCACAAGTTTACTACCTGCTACACCCTCCCAGCACAATTAAGGCCGCTAACATCGTGAATACGCGTTAGCGCAAAAATCAGCGGTCGATCAGGTTTGAAAATGCAAGGAAATATCTTACTACGACATCCTGAACGCCAAGGTCGAGACTACTGAGGCAGAGAATCTGAGAGAGAATCCGGGTGGTAAAGAAGGTATACTCCAAATTAGTTTTGGTAATGCACCCGGATAAAATCGAAGCCGTAGGAGCAGACAAAGCTTACAAACGTGAGAAATCCAATCATCTCTCACCAATCTACAAATTTATCACCTACTCCAGCCGGAATGTTAAATGTAGAAATACAAATACTAACATCCTTTGCTTCTGTGTTCACTTTCTAGTTGTCTCGCGCATTTCAGGTTTTGTCCGATCCCAATAAAAGACCACTTTTGACCAACACAGAGGAGATCAGGATGCCTGTGGAGGAGGCAGAGGTGGTGGGTTCGCCGATATCCCTATGGAGGGATTTCCTAGCTGTGCTGGGTGAGCCCTATGTTCGAGGGAGAGATCTCACCCGAAGGCTTATTCAGCCTGTTTTCCGGAGGTGGTAGAATGGGTCCCAGGGTGACTTGTTTGACGGTAGGCTCAGCAGTTTTCAAACACAAAGTACGTAGTACATTTTGCTGTTAGCCTTTGTCTCTAATATCTGTTTTTATCTTCCACAATCCACTACGATCAACTACCTCTAGGCCGCGCCATCCCTATAAGTAGGGGTGGTAGGAGTTTGGGAAGATCAAGCACCTGAAGCGATTCGGTGTGTGGTGTGGCATCTTCGGTCCGGAGGTACAGCATTGCAAGATGCTCTATTTTTACAGTATCATAAGATGTTGTATATTCCGCTCTCTCCAGAGTATAATGGGGAAGAACCCTCGGTTCTGAGGCAAACTGAACATCTCTGGACTTGGTCTCTCTCCTTTTTCCAGGAGTAAAACTAGAAAAAAAAGAGGGGGTGAGGGAAAAAAGAAAAAAAACAACTCTTAAATATTCACGCTTTTTACTTTTTTATTCTGCAGTATCAAGATAATAAAGGCTAACAGGAGATGGTCTAGGAAACGGTCTCTTCTAGCTCCGTGAAATACGGATAGAAGCAAGACGAGTTCGTTATGGCGAGGTCTATTCGTATTTGTATGGAAGCAGGGGGGGATGTGAATCTCAAGGTTTATTCACAATAGCGAGGCTCCCTTATAAATAATTCCGTTAAACGCGGTGGGACTCTATATATTCTGAGCACTACTCCTTTTTCTAATAATATTGTTATTCCTATCACGATTGCTCAAATAGGCTAGTTCTACTGATTTTAAACAGGACCAGAATGTCCCGACGGCTTATGGGACACTATGCCAGTGTGCCGAGGAGTGATACCCCGTGACTTTGCTGCTCTTTCTCTGGATTCTCTAGTCTGGCCCAGTGCAGATCGCTGGAAACCGCATAATACTTGTGCCCTTACATCCTTTGCAGACTGGGGAAACTGGGACTTGGGGGTGTTATGGCGGAGCACTCAAATTCGGATTCCGAGCTATTACTGGTACACAGGTTGGTTATCAACCGGAAAAGTAATACTCACTCCCCCCCCCTCCCCTCCCTAAACCCCGGCAGTGCAGTGCGTGTTCCTCTGACATTGAAAATCTTAGCTTCCAGAAGGATGCCATTAATTAACCATAATATCAACAGGCTCGACTCCCCTAAAATTGGCAGAAGCAATAAAAACAAGGGTATAGGCTAAAATCCGCTATATCAAATCCAAAATCCGCAAACTATGAATGACCTCTCGCACTGGCTCGAGGACGATTCACTCTCTATAATATCCCAATTTTCCCCTAATCACCCCCCCCTGCACCATCATGCACCATCATGCACTGATCCTCTACGCAGCAACCTTGTCAATCTCAATTCTCCTATTAGTGCCGTGGCTAGGCATTAGCGTCAACAGCACAGGCGACCACAGCCTCAAATATCAAGCTCCTCCACATTTTCTCATTAACGCTCTTATCCTTCAACGCATCTATAGTTATCAGGAACGCCGCTCCGAGGCGCTGACCACTAAGCCAAAGTGTGACGTTCGTCAATTCTGGCGGTGCAGGGTGGGTTTGCCCGACTGCCCATTCCAGCACCAAGGATAGCAGTGAGAAACTAGTGGCACCAAGAAGAGCACTAATTCTGAAGGGTGCCGCTAGTGTGCGCGTTCCCGGGGCAAATATTAGAGCAAAATAACAGGGCAATAACCAGAACGAGGGTCCTGATTGCAAGGAGGAAACCGTTGGTTGTGTCATTTATTTGCGACAATAGCTCAAGCTCAGTAAGTAGCCCCGCGATGATTAGTATCGCATCTGTGACACCGGCTTCGTCGTCGGCGGTGTGGCCATATGGAAGCATGATCACTGCTAGTCAGTTTCCTAAAAGGGCATTGATAATACAGCGGTCTCAAAACTGATTTAACAATGAGGACATTGGGTTAAAAAAAACCTAGATATATCGAAAACTATCCACCCTATTACCGGTAGATCCATCCCTAACACCCTTTCGCACCCAACTCACCATGACCAAAGCCAACAAAAAAACCCCTATTCCTAAACACCACCCCCAGACTCTTCTTAATTCCCAACTTCTCTTCAGCAGCAGTAACACCCGGGGGTGTCGGCGGCCGACTTTTGACGAACCACTACGGCAGCGAGGCAACTGTAGTAATAATTGCAACCCAAAACGTCATATCCGGAAGTCTCTCAGGGCTGGTAGCAAGCATGGAATTGATCAACTACCCCAGTGCAGCACCAAACGGATTGGCAAAGCTGGTGAGGGCAGTAGCAGATATTCGTCTCCAGGATGTGAACTGTTACGTTGATTAAGGTCAACCAGATGTTTGGCTCTGTCTAGTGAGAACATTGCGCGATCTAGCTCAGCACCCTATTGCAGAAGATTAGTTGAAAATGTTCAAGGAACAAATCCTGATTGTTACTCGCTAGAGCCTGACACAACAGGTAGCAACCTTGTAAATAGGCTCGCCCATCTCCGACTGGACCATTATAACACCACCGGCAGGACATCGATACGTCTCCTCCGCAGAACCACCGGGAAAGTTGGGTAGGCCTTTACAATTATTGATCTCTTGTTGGATTGCATCGATAAAACTGCGCTTGAAGGAAATGTGTTTCAATGCGGTCTCAATGCACTCGTTGATAACCTCGATTGAGAGTATCCCGGCACCAATAGCCAACCCGTCAATTATAATACCAGCAGAACGAAGCCATTGGAGAAGATCTGCCACCTCATAACTCGAAGGTTCATATATATAAGATTACCCGTGATATGGGTACCAGAGAGTGTATTCTATTCAATCCTCCGAAGAGCTGCGGTAAGGCCCTTAGAATTGCAGTAGCCACAGCCTGCTAATTTGCATTAGTATAAGATATGCAAAATTTGAGGAAAATTTAATGATGTGGCTTACCAGCTAATTCAACTTGATACCCAGCATTCATAGATGCCACAACACAGTCGCACGGGACAGCACCATGTGTCATCCCAACAATGATTACTGGGAGCCGTCCAAGCAGTCCAGAATATTTCGTATTAAACCAAGGTCTGCCCCAGCTTTGTTCCTACCAATTTAGGGTCATGCCCCTTCAGCGGGATTGGCCTGAAAGCCAAAGCAGAATCGATATCAGAGGGGCAGTATTGACGGAAATACGAAATGCAATTATAAACAGTGAGTGGAGAGGAAATATAGCTAGAGGGAGAAAACAAGGATGACAGAAATTGTGTTTACCTCCAACAGTGAGAGAGCTATTGACTTGTGCAGTAGAGGATTTTACAGGAACATAGAGAAGGAAAGTGTGCCAGAGAGAGAAGATGCGTGTTGTCGCTCAGTTCCTGATTGCATTCGGGTTGACATGGTCTGATTCAGTCAGGGTTGAGCAGTGCAAACTCATGCTCAGGCTACGCTGGCGGAAGAATGCTTTTCCAAGTGGGGGAAAACTACATGGTTGGGCAATGGATTATTCGTCAATGTTTTTAAATCTAAGCAAGTCAGGGATTGGGCCTTGTGGGTACATAGATTTCCGAGATATTTTCCGGAATCTTGATCATGCTATCAGCCTCCAGACTCAGATTAATTGAATTGGGCTTGCCATCATCACCAAGACTGAGACAAAGATATTTTAGACGATATCATGCTTTCCAGGACCTAGAGCTACGCATGCTACGCAAGTACAGACCTAGCAGAGGCCCCTTTCTCTTTGGACTCTTAGCTGCTTTCTGCCTCTTCTGTGCCTTCTGTCTCCTTTCCTCTCCCTGCTTTTCTCTCCCTGCTTTTCTCTCCCTGCTTTTCTCTCGCTCCTTTTCTCTCCCTGCTTTTCTCTCGCTCCTTTTCTCTCCCTGCTTTTCTCTCCCTGCTTTTCTCTGGCTGGTTTTCTCTGGCTCGTTTTCTTTGGCTCCTTTTCTCTGGCTCCTTTTCTCTGGCTCCTTTTCTCTGGCTTGTTTTCTCTGGCTAGTTTTCTCTGGCTAGTTTTCTCTGGCTTGTTTTCTCTGGTTCGTTTTCTCTGGCTTGTTTTCTCTGGCTTGTTTTCTCTGGCTCATTTTCTCTTCTTCCTTTTCTCTCGCTTCTATCTCCTCTTATCCGCCTAACTGTGGTTTTCTCTCCTTTGAACGTCCGCTTCTCTAGTTTCTCTCCCTCCGGTCCTCAATTCTATTAGGATACAAAATATCAAAAATAGACCTTTTTTTATCAACAACCACACACGTGCTTTCAAGATTATCCTGCCAGGCTTGAGCCGATAAACGATGAGTGTTTCTTTAGGGAACGACTATTCTAGTTCGGTAGGACGGGGGGTGATACAAGTGTGGAGTCGAAGAGAGGGTACGGTATCGGGGCAAGTTTCGAGCAAACCTAAAGCATGGAACAACAGTCACAAGGTGGAGGTGAAAACAGTAGGGAAAAAAAGACAGCGAGAAACAACACCTGAGGCTTTGCCATCACAATCGCGGAAGATGGACCAAAAATTAATGGATACCGTAATGAATACGAAGAACGAGAGGGAATCGGTTGTGCATGAGGAAATACGACCAGTGATGTCCCCAAGTGCAGCGGTGCAGAATGCTGATTTGTCGTCGTTCTTCAAAAAAATCAAACCAAACGACTTTCTAGAGTTGCAACGCAACTACGAGGGGAGATTACGATTAGGGAAGGTGTCAGAGACAGAGCTTGAGGATTGGAAAGACAAATATCCAGAACTGGTTGATAACGACCAGTTGAAATTCGAATATAATTGTTTTTCAAAGGAATTACACATTATATGCCTGCCGTTACCAACCCACGACGCCCTGCAACTCTTTTTTACGAGAAGGGTTGCCTCCTGCCTGGAAGCAAAGTTTGGCTCGGCAGTGGAAGATCTTGTTGATATTGGCAGTGGAACGTGTATGTTGGACAATACCCTTTAAATTTAGTTTGATTTAGCTAACTATTTGTAGCATTCTCAGGCTTCAGAGGCGACCCTAGTGGGTCATCAGATAAACTCCCGGATGCGTATGTGCGTGTCGCGGGTGGCGAATTTCCCACAATTGTGTGTGAAGCGGGGTATTCCGAATCGGAGGAGGTGTTATTGGAAGATGCGAGACTTTGGTTGTTGCAGACAGCAGGCCAAACTAAGATTGTGATTATTTTGGCTTTCACTGAGGTGATGCCGAAGGGGGGGCAGGTGGCACAGGATGGGGATACGCCAGCTGGGGAAACGCAGGACGGAGGGCAAACTTTCATTCCAAAAATCAATAAGGAAACTAGTGTGATCGACCTAGCGAAACAATTGTTCGAGTTGAACAAAGAGGGAAAGTTGGCGAAGCCACTTGTGGGGAACCTGACGGCAAAACTATCACTATATAAGGCATCAAAAACGGGAGAGGAAATTGTCGAAGATTTTTCCACCACGGTGCTTCCACGACCACCCCCAAATGACCCCGGTCCGACTGAATTTTCTATCACAATAGAAGAAGTGTTGGGAGGCCCCCCCCCCAGACGGACACGCCGGTGATGACAAAATCACATTTAGCATTCCGAGTTTGCTAAAATACATTGAGAGATCCATTCCGTACACGGAACTCTTCAGGGCCACACACCGAGCCAAAAAACTTAGGTCAAAGGTTGATGGATTGGAAGAGGAGCAGACCTTTGCGAAGAGCAAGAGAAGGCGTCTTGATCCAATGGGTCCGTGGATGTGAACATACTCGCACAACAAGAGTTGGCAAAATATTGTCTTGTGGGTAATTTTTCAATGTGCTGTGCTGTAAGACAAGTTTTTTTCTTTTTCTTTTCATTATTACAACGCCCCTCATTAGCTTATTATGATGACTTGCTACCTCTTGCAATCAGTTCTATTGGGGGCCTTCCGGCTACTCACTGTATGTAACAATTAAAACTGTCTCTTTCGACTTTTCCAGCTCTGTTCTCTCTTTCTTTTCCAGTTCCTTTAATTAATGGTTTTATAATATCAGTTACTAACTGCCGGCAGTCTTTCACTTACACAGAACTAGAAAGGGCAGAGACTCATCCGATAGTTCCATAAAAGCTACTCTTAGCCGCAGTTCAACCACCCTCCAAGCACGAAAGCCCCCCTTCATCAACTAGCCAGTCCTCCCTCGAATCCTTTATCTCAACTCAGAGCACCTCAATAACCGTCGCCGCACCAAAACCCCCACTAAAAGGCCAAACCATGCATCTCTACACCGCATCAATAGCTCTACGCACCCCATGTATCCTCCACCCACCTTCCTCCTACCCCGTCTCGCAACAGCCCTACTACAAGAACTCCTCTAAGAATCAACCACCTTCCCACCCTGGCAAATTCAGCCTCTTCTCCCGGGCCGTGCAATCCCCACACCACGGCTTAATGTAACCACAACCCCGGTGACAACACCATACTACTATCAAGGCATAACCCTCCCCCCCGCGAGCATTCACCCTCTCAATGTCGACGGCAGCGAGACTAGTCAAGAAGTACTTCCGCACGCTGGAACCCCGCGGGCGGATCACGGCCGGTCTGGTAAACTGCCATTCGGGCCCGCAGCAGGGCGTGGGCTTCCACACCGACGCACAAACGTACATTGGCCCCCGGGCGATAATTTGCACGCTCTCGCTAGGCGTCACCCGGCAATTCCGTATCCAGAAGCAGCCGCCCAGCTCCCATTCCTCCGTTACCTATGCGATTCACCTTCCACATAATAGTTTGCTTGTGATGACCATGGGATGTAAGAGAATTGGAAGCAGTCCATTCTCCTAATGGCAACTCGTCCAGCAAAGAAGCTTTTAAAGTAAACTGTTGGGTTTGGCGATGAGGACACTGAGAAAAAGCGCAAGGTTTCTGATTTTCCGGAATGGATGGGACTGGCATAGCTAATCTTCCCTTGGTCTTCGTGATGTTTTCGAGCAGTACGAGTGCTTCAGTTGAAGCTGTTGATCCGGTGTTCTGAACTAAGATAATGGAGAGTATACAAACCAGGTATGCCAAGCCCTTCACCCTTAGTCATAATGAGGGACAAAGGAAATTAGTAACAACTGATCTACAAGATAGACAAGATGCTGAGATATTTTTTAGTACTGAGTGATTACTGGCGACTTTCAATAGCAGACAGACAGAGGCACACAGAAAGGATCTGAGGTACTGTGCTCGGGCATTATACCCTACCAGTAAACCTTACCGGCCACGAACACTAGAGCCTCCTACTCTTGTCGCTCCCCACAACTAGAAGGTCAATACAAAATCTCCGGGACAAGAGCCTCCTGCTGCTCGCTCACCAAATAATCAGACAAGCCGTATAGTGTGGCATTCACTACTTGAGCTTGTCGAGAGAGGAGAGAGTCTTTGCCGTTTTGAGTAAGCGAAGGTGTTCTGTATAGATCTCTTGCTGGACTAATATTAAGCTAACATTAATTCCTAGAGCTGTTCCATTTGCCAGAAACACAAACTTCACTAGAAAGAACTCTGCTGTCCCAATCCCGAACATGAATACTGCAGCTGATTTTGCGGCCAATCTGTTTTCTGCGCAAGTGGCTTGTACTGTCACTCCCAATACCGTAAGAACTCAAATAATCGGACCATGTGCTAGGACGTTGGACTTGCCTCTCCTAGTAAGGTCTGGTGTTTTTTTCTTTTTATTTTGTCTCGTGGGGGCAGACTTTTGGTGTGTTTTTCGCCCCTTTTCCGGAGGAGGAAATTTCGGACTACATAGCACATGGTCCGATTATTCGAGTTCTTACGGTAACCCAATCAAGTTTTGGCGAGAGACAGTAAATCTCAAAGGCATATCACCGTTTAATGCGGATCCCACATACCAGGCCTAGAGGAACTTGAGGATTTATGGAGCAAAGGGCGAC
Organism: Tuber borchii; assembly: GCA_003070745.1. Taxonomy (NCBI): domain Eukaryota; kingdom Fungi; phylum Ascomycota; class Pezizomycetes; order Pezizales; family Tuberaceae; genus Tuber; species Tuber borchii. The sequence continues at coordinate 41,513 of NESQ01000236.1, forward strand.
AGAGTCACTGATCATTCTGATGCATTTCAATTCACTATTGACGGCAAACCTCTCCGCCCCCAAAATCGAGATCAATGAAAGTTCATATCCGCAATAGCTTGGAATCGTTCCAGCAATGACCAGCTGATAATTGCCAATTGTTATCTACGCCCCAGCTGGAACTTATAATATCTCAAACAGCGTCAGAATGCTTATTGCCACTAAGATAATCCTGTGTCTGCGGGTGTGGCTATCTAAGATCTTCTCATTGCAGTCATATACTAGAGGCTCCGAGATCACTCAAAAAACGACTTCAGCCATGCACAGTACTGGTTGCTGTATCAAGAACTTTGAATCCTGCTCTTTGTCTAAAACTCATCCTCACCTATTCCGATGCAGAACTCCTTCCACCCTCAGAAACAACCTCATGAAGGAGGTTTTCATCATACTTTATCCAACAAAACCCCTCAATGTCGGCATCTTCAGCGTCTTCTCATAGACCGCACAAACCTACAAGCATTGCTCGCAAACTTAGCAAGCAAGGTCGCCATCGTTCGCAGCAACCACAACCACCCCCATCCGCTTATATCATGCAATTGGCGAGAACCTCTTCCAAGCGCGACAAGAAACGCATCCGGAATTTCGACAAACTAGAGGACGACCGGCCAATGTCTAGGTCTTCCCTCCCTGCTCGTGATTCGATCGTTTCTTCCTTATCATCAAACTCCTCGATGCGTGCCTACAAGGTCCGCACCATATTCACCCCTAGACCAAAGCTACACTATGATAATTCTACTGGAACCTCACCTACAAAATCCGCACACCTTCACCCGTTGACACCCAGTCGCTCTAACTCGCGATCTATCCCTGATGGGCGATACTCACGAGCGGGCATCACAGATGAAGAGCTTCTCAGAGGTAGATGGGTTGACGAATTGGCAGACGAACTGGATGTGCATGGAATAAAGGAAGCTCTGGATCGCGACCGACGGAGGAGAGAAAGAAGGAGGACCACGAGAAGTTGTAGAGGAAATTGGAGAGAAGAGCTAGGTACTGGTGCCAGTACTGTACACCGCGCCGCTGTTAAGGAAAAGAAATTGGTCTTCATCGCTAGGGTGGAACATCTTTCCTCCCCTGATCAGACAAATACATATTATACCTCCACCATCTACTGACTGAGAAGGAAATTACGAAGAAGATCTGTAAAACTTCCGGCCCCTCCTGCTACCCTTTCCCCGATCTTTTTGGTTTACGCAAAGGTTCCTCATTGTGAAGCCCAACGGTCAACTTCAAAAGCTTCTTCGGGCGGCGAGTGGTCCTGAAAGGCTGAGTGCGCGGAATGGACATTTGTGTACATCCTTGTAGATCTGTTAAGCTGAACAGAATTTCATCGCTGGGATTTTGTCCCTCAGGACACACTTTTCTAACTCCAGATCCCCCCGCAACCAATGCTAAATTGAGACATCTTGTTTATTTGAGGGTTATTTGACAGATATATCCTACTGTACTAGATCATCGATAGGTATTACTCCAGTTTTGGCTCTGCTTCATCCTCCTCCTCTTCTCCCCCTCTATTCTCATTTTTAACCTTCTATAGTCTCTCTCGCTTTTGTAGTACCCCTACCAACCACTGACAAACGCATCTCACCAAGATAGAGTACGCGCCCGAGGAGTGTGACGCCAGCGGCGCCGCTGATGTTACTGGTCCTCTGATTTATTGGAGAGTCGCTCTGGTATCTCTCTGAGAAAGAGATGGTTAGCGGATACAGGATTTTGGGAGAGAGATAGGATGTTATCTATTGTTGAGCATGGGACAACAGTCTCTTGGGCGGAGGTTAAGTTCAGGATATAGATTTCATTAGTTAGGTCTTGGTTTGGCATTTGTGTCAATGTTGGAAGAAGAAGGAAATAGCGCTCAGATGGGATACTAGTGTCCTGGGTGCGGTGGTGGTGGGGAGAGTGTGGTGGTGATTTGCTGGAGGAGTAAGATTTTCAGGTTGGATCTATGGCGTCATTTTAAGGTACTGAAGTTCGAGTCTCTCCGTGAGGACAACCTTCATTGTCGGATTCCCCAGTTAGTAGACAGCGACAGCAGTCATGTGGAATCATGTATATCTTATTGGGATTGTATTACAGTATATCACAGTTCCCATGATATTAAACTTGGACAGGAGAAAAAAACTCCCTAACTTAGATTGCGAAATCGTTACCTGACAGCTCCATTTGTTCCAGAGCATACTCGAGTATTGTAATGCTGTAATTATTATCTACAAATATACCAATCCAGAACGATTGTGTAAAGAAAATTGAAGAAAAAATCAATGTGCCTAACCAGTCATAAGATTCATTACAGGTTACCGGTCTTCATTACTGATTTCGCAGTCGTTCCTCATAATTACTAGTAAAGTCACTCGGTCACTTCCTGCATTACCCCTCCAACATCCAATGTATGCCTGGATCAGCCTGCAGGTCTACCGGGTGTTCTTAGAGCCTTACTTCTGCTTTCCAGATCATTGTGGTTATTTCGACTGCACTTCAGTTGCTAATTGGTGATGAGTTCCACTTCATTGTCGTCTCTCTCTCAGATAATAATATTCACGGTCAACACTGATTAGTAGCGATGATTGAAACAGGCGGTTTGAAAATGAGTTGTCTTGGAGAGCCTTCTGGAGAAATTTTCTTGCTATGATTCTGTAGTTATACAGCTAGCACCTGATGCTCTCATGTTAGTGTCAATGCAAGGTGGGTGTAAGGGGGTGAAGGGATACTTCATGCAGGGTGCCAACAACCTACCAGGGTCGTCCCAATTGCATTTGATACAGTTATAGTCTAGCGTTGTAAATGTTTGCATCTCTGCTATCTAGTACTGTATGTTATATAATAAAACAATTATTCCAAAGCTTTACCAAAGTACTCTATTCTTGTGTAAGTGTGTGCCAAGTTTGATCTTCTTGCTATTTATGCCTTGGGCTCACTTTCCATCACCTCAGCGATCTCTAGAGCTTTAGTGAAGAGTTAGGTAGATTATTTTACATCACATCTGTGGCTTACTGCTATCCGAGTTCCCTCTAGAGTAATGGGTCCCAATTGCAGAGGGCAAGAGCGTTCTTTTCACATTGATCTACAAGGTGATATTGTTGAACTGGAGATATTGAATACTGAGGAAAGGGCGGGGGGGGGGGGGCAGGTGACCCCCTTGGAATATTTTATGAATGAGTTTGCATACAGCATGCACAAGCTGGATCAAGGCTGGACTTCAGCCATCCAAGGTCCGAGCATTCAAGGGACAATTTGAACTTTCTGATCACCTTATGTATTGGGAAAGACTGCTCTCAAAGCAGTTTCACTATTTGTGGACTTGCCCTGCCAATTAAATATCACTCAGCGGGAAAATCATAAGAGAATAACTTCAATGCCTTTGGCTGAGTCTAGCCCCGCCAGACAATAGCACCTTAAGGACATGTGCGACAGTCAGGCTTGCAACTTAATTCCTACAGCAGTCAAGCATAGCATAACACGGCGCTAATTCCAAACCAAGTTCAACTGATGTCATTCAGGAACAGAAAAAGAGGCGAGAAACCACTTTCACTTATCACTCTTATTGGCTGGTAGATTTAATCATAAGGCCCCCAAATCCCCCCCAAGCCTACATCAGACAATCTCCATATAGGAGTTGAAAGCCTGCCTCTGGATGTCCCCCAATATGCCCTCAATGAGATTTGGAAAAGAGCTCTGCCATTACTGCGAGAGTCTAGGAAGTAATAGTATCCAAAACATTGCCCTTATGTCAAATTATGGGACACAGATAATTGCGGTGTTTGAGAAAATTCGCCAGGATATCAAGGGCGCACGAGAGAGGCCTTTTGGCAGAGGTTTTCCTGCAGGTAGGCCCAAATTGGAAATACCTATTCAAGATAGTAAAAGTAACCGACAGTGCTACCCATGCTAAGACAAAAATAATATTTGCCCGGCTCCTCAACAACAGAGTTACTCGCGGAAGTGACTGCCTTCGGGCCGCTTTACAGTGTGCATGGTTAGTATCGCGGCACCCTCAAATTCGCTTCCCGCCTCAAATTCGGTTTCTGGGCTACGTAGGGCATGTATCAACCATACATGCTAGTACGGAACAAGTGATAATCTGCCTTGAATGCGTCGTTGTTTTTTTAGTCAGATTCTTACCAGTACAGCTGGTACCAACCTGCATAGCCTAAAAACCGAATCTGAGGTGGAAGCGAATTTGAGGGTGCCGCGATACTAGCCCATTCCTAATTTTCCAAGGACAGGAGCTGATATATCCAGGGTTACTAGTAATTATATTAGCTTGCATGAGGAGAAACCTATTCTAAATAAAGTAGGACAATCAACGAACGCTCTCTTGTTAGCTCTTGGCTTGGGGGCCGAGAGAAACTCGGCCCCCAAAGCCAGTCCCGCTTTAAAGGGTATATTGGGATGTGGACGCTGGATGAATTTGAATAGCATCTTTTCCTGTCTGCGTCCGTGCTTGCGGTGCACAGGGATTTCCCTCTTTTTACGTGTTATGTACCTGTAGGTAATATCTTCACGGGGTTTATGAGTATTATAGTATTACTTTTTTTTTTATTCCAATCCGGGCCCAACTTTCGGAGTTCTAGGTGTGGACCTGTAGCTGATGACGACGATCTGTAGCACAAAGCCCATTCTCCCCCTCACAGCGCCTCATGCGGAAGAACGCCAATGGATTGTGAAGAACCTGACCGCGATGCTAGAGTTGTATGCCCTGTGACGGCAAGCCATATCTTATACCGAAATTTTTGATGCTGGATAAAATAGACTAGGAGGGGGGTGGATCACTTGACGTCTGAAGCCTGGCCTCTGTTGGATATCTCCATCTAGTTTACCACAGGCAATTTAAAAGGTGTATAATATCTCTATGTCGTTGTACGACAGCTCCGAGAACTTTCACGTATTCAGAGGATCTGTTTATTCTGCCTAGAAAGCCAAGAAAGCTCCTGAAAGAGGGATGGTCGTTATACAAACCTCTCTAAGTTCCTCTCGTGCTAGTTACATGAACATGGGAGGGGAAAGCAAATCCACTAGTTACAATTACATCTTGTTCAACATGCGAGAGAACCCTTGGTGCGACTCCTTTTAAAATTCTACCGGACGCGAGAAAGTTATACAACGCCCTCAGGGCACCCGGGTTTGTCTAATAGCCATTAATACAATCCGGGTTCACCGCCCTGCAGACCCACCCCATTTTCTCCAACACCTTTACTAATCACGCTCACAAATCTTCCAGCCATATCTTCATCCTGTCTCGCCGTTTCTACACCCATCAAAATTTTCTTGATGCCAACATTAAGCTGCTTAGTTCGAGTAGTACTATATAGATCATGTAAAACTTGTTGCCTTTCACCATCCGAGTTGAAGGCCTGTAGCTCGCGCAGAACATGGCCAAGCTCATTGTGGTTTGCCACGTTCGGCACTGCAATTTCAGCATCAAAAGCGTTGAGCAAGTCCATCTGAGCCAGCACAGATCTCTCAGTGGTTGTTGCGATAATCAGAAGCCGTCGACCTTGCGGTGGCTGTTTGCGAAGTAACACAAGTAGTGTCTGAAGAACAGGGTTGGAAAAGCGCGGTCCAATAGGAACGAATTCAAGAATTCGCTCAACATTATCGACGATGACAACGTTGAGCGGAGACTTGTAGGCATCCATGAAGACCTTGCTTAAGTAACTGACTTTGCTCATTTCATTGAATCCAACCATGGCTTCCGGGGACACAAGCTTGATGAATGGGAATTCGCTAGCTTTCGCTATTGAGGCGGCCAGTGCTGTCTTCCCAGATCCAGGAGGTCCATGCATTAATACTGACACGAGTGGCGTCCTCTCCGACTTTCTGACCTGTTCAACAAACAAGCGACCTTCCGCAAGAATGGAGTTGATGTTTTGTGAATAGCATATGATACCGCCCTGGACCGCTTGTTCGAGCTCTTCTTCGGAAACTCCGAAAGCTGGGCGAACTTCCTCGAGGGCGTTGAGGAAATCTTGGCGATTGACCTTCATGTTCTCGATGTCTTCTGATATCCCGGCAACAGTTCCAACCTATCAATTGATCAGGAACCGGATGCTCAAAAGAGGACATAATCCGTACCTTCACATGGCGGTTAAATGCAAAACTGCTAGCACTCTTAACTAATCCACCGATCTCAGCTCCTGAAAAGTTCTTGGTCTTTGCGGCCAACTCTTGAATGTCAACATCGGGGTCAATGACATTGTTTTCCCTCATCTTATTTGTGTGAATCTTCAAGATTTGGCGGCGGCCAAACTCGTCAGGAAGAGAAATCTCCATGTGTACTTCGAGGCGGCCTGGACGCAGAAGAGCTTCGTCGATCATGTCCATACGATTGGTCATACCAATAATCAGTACGTTGTTCAATTGGTCAACACCATCGAGCTAAGGCATCGCTTCGTCAGCATGTATGATGGAGAGAAGTGGTATTGAGTGTACCTTCGAGAGTAGCTGATTCACAACAGAATCGCCAACCCCGGTTCCATCGTTTTTACTTCCTCTTTGCTTGCAGATGGCATCCAACTCGTCAAATATGATGATATGCAACCCGCTCTCTTCGGCCTTTTCCTTGTACTCCTTTTCCGCATCCGCAAATAACTTTCTGATGTTTTCCTCTGATTGTCCAACATACTTGTTCAAAATTTCGGGCCCATTAACGATCTTAGGTTCCCTCGCGTTCAACATCTTACCGATCTGTCTAGCGATCAAGGTTTTCCCTGTACCAGGAGGCCCAAAGAGTAAAATACCCTTCACGTGTTGAATCCCAAGTTTTTCCACCAGTCCAGGTGGGAATATACGAGATGCAAAAGCTCTGCGAAATATCTGCGAGAACTCTGTGTCAAGGCCTCCAATCCCCATATCTTCGAATTTAAAGTTGGGCTGTATGATAGCATTGGCTGCTGGTCGCTTATTGGAGCCTTTGATCTTGATTGGAGATTTCGCATCTTTATAAAACGTGATGTAGGTGTGAGGAGTAAGGATTCCGTAGTCCGAAGGATTAGCGGTTGTTGGCGCATCAGAAGGCAGGGCTGAATTCTTGTCAGGAGACTTGGCTATCTGTACAGTTTTAACCACAATCAAAACTTTGATATTCCGGATATCCATTATCGTCCGTTGCCCCGGAGCGAAGATCTGGTTTTGAAAACTCTAGAGAAAAATAAGTAAGCCTCGCTAACCATTACAAGGCTCGACCGAGAGGGGAGGGACGGAAGGATAACGTGTCAGAGGATGAAGTGTTCGTACCCTAATAAAAAGTTTGGTGAGGTCGTCTTGGTCATAACTCTCATCACTAATTTTCCTCGCCGCGAACCCAACTTCCAAATCCAAGCTCCCTAAGTAAGGAGCTCTACCGTGAGCAAATGGGTCGAAAGGCGCAATAGTGATACGGTCAGTCAAACTCCACTGGGCCCAATCCCTATGAGCAGAAGAGAATCCGGCATATCCGGGCTCTATGGTGTCGAAGGGTCGGACCGTGAGAATATATCGGCCATCACAAATGACATATTGCTCAGCGGGAAAATCTCGTGGAGAAACGGCAACACTATCAAGCAGGAGAAGTCCTTTTTGATTAGCTTGAATGCTCCAAGATTCGTGCTGATTAAAGGGCAACTTTCTTACAAATTTGTAACAATGAACTCCTCGCTAGGGCTCTTGGTAAGTCTAAACGCCCTTGGTGGGGCTACTGCTGCCCTTGGTGGGGCTACTGCTGCCCCTCTAGGATATCCTCGACCGTAGCCAGACATGATGGAGGAAGTTTAGGTTCAAAAGAGCTTCTGGATAAAATAGGGTGGAAAAAAAGAGGGAATTTATGTAGAATCGAGGGGCTAGAGAGGGGTACCGGTATCTTACAGAAATGAATCGAGAAGAACAGGTGTCAGTTAGAGCTGCTGGCAGTGGGATACTTAGTTACTTATTCAATTAGAGCTCGAGGGGGGGCTGTATGACATGCGGGCTGAAAAGTGCAGTTACCCTGTCGAAGTGATCAATCAGATTGTTGCCCCGATTGTGAAGCTTGAGCAAAGCTTGGATTTAGCAGGGCTGATTTAGCGGAAGGCAGAACCCCTGCTTTTTTTTTTTTTTTCCAGGATCTGGACGAGATCTGTTCGGGATTGAAGGACGCCAATAAAGACAGGAGAAGGATAGGTTGAATCTACCGGTACTTGTACTCGTAGCCCACCGGTATTCACCGTCACTACTAAGACCAGACAGCCCACAAAAACCGACATTGTGTCACATTGGGGAAGGGCTTTTGAACCTCAATTCTTTAGAAAGAAGTGCTGTATGAGAGAGATACTGGCATCTCGCTCCCAAGAATAGAACAAGCAGAGTTCTGGCTAAACTACGTCTTCGGTTCGGTAGCAGACAATGAATGCTCAGGGAGTTTAGGGCAGTGATGGCGGGATCTACTCAAGATGCTCAAGATTGTCAGTATGTTGTGAGAAGACTGGGACCGTGAGAATTCGAGTACCGGTTGAAGACAAATTTGTTAGGACTTTGGAATAACCCTTCTCAGCTATGCTCGGGGAAAATACGACCAAGACAACCCCCAGTTGGGACAAAGCAAAAGGAATATGCATGGCGCCTTACAAGTACTAGGAGAGGCAACTGCAACGTCCTTGCTCATTTTTCTTCTCTTCGAGTTCCTTGCTGTATGAGACATTCCTCAACCGGAGGGACGAGAAAAACCGGGGGGGGGGGGGCGAGCAGAGATCAGCAACAGATATTTCTTTTTGCTACGTACCCTCCCGTGCTTTGTCGGATTCCCCCGCAGGTTTTCGTTGTGCCCCGCAAAGACTGGTAATCATTCAAGTTTTTACTACCGGTAGTACAATTGTACTACTCGAGGTTGCCAGTAAAATCGGAAGCTAGCAGCGGCAAAACAGGGGCCTGCGCTAATCATTAAATAAACTTTGTGGAAAGAAACACAGGCTTGTTGAAGTTGGATTCTGGGGATTTTCTGAGAGTTTTAACTAGTCTCTACAAGCACAATTTGTACTATTATGGATTTTTAATTATTGGGTCAGGATATCTTGTCATTGGTAATGTATTTGGTACTTGTAGTATCTACTCTAGGTTGTTTATGTCTACTAGTGCCTATTATTCTCCAGATACTCGAACACCTTACAGGCTATCTGCGCACCCCGCCCTATTCTTGCTGATCCTTTTCTTTGATTTTTACTGACGCCCCCGAGTAATAGTACCTACAGGCTACAGTACTAGTACAGTACCGGTACCCTACCGACTGTTAAGGGTAAGTGAGGTGAACCTGCTCTGATTACCTCCTGGACCAATCAGCCAATCGGAGAGCCGAATTATCATGCTCCCATTGTGCTAAAGAGTTCTGACCTTTTTATTTTTTATTTTTTTACAGATGTTTATTCTCTTCAAACTTTCTATAAGACCTATCTCATCTGCCCGCCCATCTTCAACCACTATTATTAAAACGAAAACAAAACACCACCAGCCACGCCTCGACAGGCCCGTGAACACCCTTCCTAGGCCTTAGTGCTAGGGGTTCCTGCCAACTGCAAAGAAATAGCTACCGCCGGCCCCGGCCAACCTTGGCTAACAGTTAACAGGCCTACAGTCTCTAAACCAGACCTTGCCGCGAGTTCGCCTGACTTTTTTCCACTGCGAATTTTATCTCCTGGACTGCTGAAACCGTGGAAAATGTTGTGCCGCCCCTGTCAGTTTCTAAGACACTGATGACTAAGGCGCCATCAGAGTATTCTTCAGTATGGTGTGAGTAGATGCGATCATATAGCTAAATTTGGGTATGGTCTGAGGTTTGCATGTCTGCGAATTCGTAGTAACTAACAAAATTTAGTGATATGATCATATTTACTCACACCATCACTAAAGAATACTGTGATGGCACCTTAGTCATCAATGTCTTGGAAACTGACAGGGGCGGCACAACATTTTCCACGGTTTCAGCAGTCCAGGAGATAGCTAAGATTGGCTGTTTCTATGGTTACACACGAGTTTCACTTCAATTTTTTTTTTTATATTTTTTTTTCAACGGGACTTTTATTCACTTCGGGCTTTTCTGTGGGAGCTACCTTCATCTGCTCAATCTAACTAAACCTACAGCTTGCTGTAAAATATACACACTCAATATTCTCCCTACCCTCTAATCAACTTCTTTCCCTTCAGCCCTTCCCTCAAGCCCTTTGGTTCGCCCCATTTATGCTCACCCCCTACTACCGCTACACTATGTGCCAATTGCACCATCAAACATTATCCCAACAGACCAAGAGTTGATATCATAGGTTGGCAGTCGTGTGCCCATCGCTTAACAGGGTCAACAAACGGTCATTACGGTCATTACCCTAACCCTTAGCTCAATGTGAGAAAAAAATAATCTCACCTAAAAAGAAAACCTAAAAGCAAGGAGAGGAAGAAAAAAAAAACCCCACCAAAGAGCTCCAACATCCGTCGAGTCATCACTCAATCCTCCTCCCCCTCCCTCATTCACCCTCTTCTCTTTATAAAAGCCCCCTTTCCCTCAGCTCTTTTCTCCAATTCCGCCAACTAAATCAATCACACCCCCGCTACACCTCCGCTTGAGCAAACACGCTGAGCCAATTCCACTCCCACCTTCGTCACCAAACAATTTTCTCCTGCTCTTCCTTAGATCCGGCTAAACATGCCTCCAGGAGCAAGTGGGAATGGCTCATCGAGCAGCAATGGTATATAAACTCCTCCTCCTCCTCAATCATATGCACTTACCAAACGGATCAATCTATTGTTTCCAATTGCGCTCTCTCGGCCGCTGACAATGCCTGATGAAATAGATAAGAGAGAATTTCGACCTATATCGGGCAAACATGGCCCTCACCTAAATTCTCGAAATCCCTACCAGCCCGTCCCGGACTTCCTCAGCAACGTCAACTCTTTCAAAATCATTGAGAGTACCCTGAGAGAGGGCGAGCAGTTTGCCAATGCTTTCTTTGATACTGCTAAAAAGATTGAGATTGCCAAAGCCTTGGATGATTTCGGCGTTGATTATGTATGATCTACTACCCCACATCTACCGTCCCACTCTATTATCCTTATTTCCACCCAGTTTGTTTCTCTATACTGCAATTCATTTCCACACTCAACTGCGGTCAATGATGAATCCGCATCGTTATTTGTGCGAGAATAAGTTTCCGTACAGCACCAAGACCGGTCTTCGGATTCGACTTTCGGCTCCTAGGCTAACTAATGATTTTATGAACACAGATCGAATTGACCAGTCCTGCCGCTTCAGAGCAGTCTAGACTTGACTGCGAGGCTATTTGCAAGCTTGGGTTGAAGGCCAAGGTTTGTCTAGTCTGGCAGAGTTTGTGTTGAAAAGTCTCTTATTTATTCGAAATACAGATCTTGACGCACATCCGCTGTCATATGGACGATGCCCGGATTGCCGTTCAAACAGGTGTCGACGGAGTGTAGGTTTCCCAGCTTCTTCCAATACCCCAAGTGTTTGCTAATTACCTCTTGTGATACAGAGACGTCGTCATCGGAACCTCCTCCTTCCTCCGCGAGCACTCTCATGGCAAAGATATGGATTACATTCATAAGACTGCCATTGAGGTCATCGAGTTCGTCAAATCGCACAATATTGAGATCCGTTTCTCGAGTGAAGACTCTTTTCGGTCCGAACTTGTCGACCTTCTGAGCATCTACCGTACTGTCGACCAGATCGGCGTTAATCGTGTGGTAAGTTTCATATCTGAGGACATGCCTTCCACCGAACAGCAATGACTCATAAGGTACTATTAGGGTATTGCCGATACCGTTGGCTGCGCTTCGCCCAGACAAGTCTACGATCTCATTCGCACACTTAGAGGTGTTGTCTCTTGTGATATCGAAACTCATTTCCACAATGACACTGGCTGTGCTGTCGCAAACGCCTACTGTGCACTCGAAGCTGGTGCCACCCACATTGATACTAGTGTTCTTGGTATTGGAGAGAGAAACGGGATCACTCCTTTAGGAGGACTTATGGCCAGAATGATCGTTGCTGATCGCGAGTACGTGACCAGCAAATACAAGCTTCATAAGGTAGCCTCTTATGCAAAATTCGTGCCTCGAGAGTTTTTCTAACACACCCACGTCAATAGCTCCGTGACCTTGAAAACCTTGTTGCAGAGGCCGTCGAGGTCAATATTCCGTTCAATAACTACATCACCGGTTTCTGCGCCTTCACCCACAAGGCCGGAATCCATGCCAAAGCCATCTTGGCCAACCCAAGCACCTATGAGATCATCAATCCGGCCGATTTCGGAATCACCCGATACGTCCATTTCGCCTCAAGGCTGACAGGATGGAATGCTATCAAAAGTCGTGTAGAGCAACTAGATTTGGACATGACGGACGCTCAGTGCAAGGAGTGCACTGCTAAGATTAAGCAGTTGGCTGATGTTCGCCCATTGAACGTTGATGACGTGTATGGATTTCCCCTTCCTTATTTCTTTCTCATTTTGCTTATGTTTCGATCGCAAAACATAGTGATGGCATCATCCGTCAATACCACTTCAATATCAAGACTGGCAATGATCAACCTCTCCTCAAGGGTATCGACCATCCTGCCCCGGGAACCCAAGAAGCAGCAGGCACCGATGAGCCCGCTGCAAAGAAATTGAGGACTGAGTTGGACCAGGACGCAGCCAAGTGTTGCTGAGCTTCCCTTCGTCGAGATCAAGTAATATTAACCCAGTTTAGAGTCTTTTATTTCTTCTATCCTGTGATAAATGACCTCCCATGTATAAACAATTCTCTAAAAAAAACTACTAAAAACAGTGCAAGTTGTGCTAGGTATTTACTTTATATGGAGATTTATTTTATCCTGTTCTTTTCTCATTGTTTTATCCGTTTTTTCAAAAAGGTCAGGGAATTGGGGAAAAGGGGTGTTGTCTTTAAACAAAAGTGTCTTTAAAAAGGGTTTTTAAAAAGGGTTTTTCTCTCAAACTACTTGCGCCAATATGATGCAACAGATTTTTCGATCATTCAAATGCCGATGCCTGTGATATTGCAGTGTTGACTTCTCGCGAGTGAGTTCTAGTGACTACGGAAATCGGCCAACCCCATTGCTACGAGTTATTAGTTCAATATTCTCAGATATCATGGGAATAGGGCCGGACAGAATGGGTACTCTTCGGCATGTGATGTAACTTATTACTTTATTACAAGAATATCATAGCCGAAACCTCGGCTACCTCGACTACTACAAACTACAAGGAAAAGAAAAGCACCCGATGCATTAACTAGTTAACCAATTAATCACCCCTAGCACCACCACCCCTCCCCGGCCCCTCTAGGTCCTCCGCCAAAACCTCCAAATGTGGCATCACACCCGCCCTCGCGACGCCTCTCAAGCCAGCGCGCACAAACTCAAGTAGGGTATTAAACCTCTCATTCATGTGCCCGATCTGCCGCGCGTACGCCTCATTCTCGAAAGATATATATGAGTTCATGCCCTCAAAGTTGTCTTCTTCGTAACTTTCAGAGTCGGAGTTTGAGTCAGAGTTGTAGTTGTCGTCGGGTTCTCCTGTTTGATGCTGGCGACGGTAGTAGCGACGACGGGGTGTGTGGGATGAGATGAAGACTGAGATGTCGTGGATGGAAGCGTTGGGGGCGTCGAGGGTTTTTAGCGCAGTGCTATGTGCGAGGTGGGCGTCTGAGAAGAGGATCGAGATGTCGAGGATTGAGGTTATTGCTTGGTGGATTGGTGCTAGCTGTTTTTGTTGTTAGATTGAGTAGGACGGGGAGGGTGGGAAAAGGGTTGGTACCTTCGCTCCTAGCAGGCATTGTTCTTTGATCTTTTGGATGTAGGTGTTATGCACTTGTATCATGCCGTCTACATGCACTGCTCTTGCCATTTCTTGCCTCATGTGGGTTGTTTGTGGAGTTACGACCTGCTATTAATATTAGCTAAGGTACCATTCTGGGGAAATGGTGATTAGGGACCAGATCGGTAAGATAGTAGTAAACTATGTTCGCAAACCACAAGAGCCTGTGCTTCAAAGAGTAGTATACAGCACCCTCCCCACTCTCGCCCAGAGTTCTAAAATCCTCCTTTAGTAGTGTAAGTCGTTCGAGCATGTACTTTGCTCGTCGGATTTGCAATAAAAACGTGAACACGTTGTTGTACACTTCAAACGATTCCTTACGAATGACATTCATTATCGGCCATGGTAGCTACTCAGTCAGTACTGCATCAAATAAACAAGAATGGTGAAGCATACAGCGTAATTCAATTCAAGCCCCTTCCACATCTTGACCGTCCTTCTTCTTTCTCTAAGAGACTTCGTACCCTCCATCTTAGCCCTCATCCTCATCCTGCCGACCTCCACACATCCGACACCTCCGTACACCCCTTGCAGTAGCTCCGTGAGCAGAAACCGATCCCCCCATGTTTGCACGCCTTTATCAACTTTCTCAAACATCGCCTGTGAGAACGTATCAAAGAGATGACCGTTTTTACAAAGATATATATACTCAATTGCATCTAAGCTCTTCCATAGACCGCAGTCCTGGTATAACACATCTCTCAGGCGGGAGGAGACTGAGTGGTGACGGTCGTTTATCCATTTGTCGAATGCTGCGGCGAACATATCCGAGAAAGGGGCGAGGTACTCGCCATTCCTACAGACCGTGGAGAGGTTTATGTCCGCTCCACTGACAGGCTGCGGCTGAAGTGGGAGAGTAGAACTTGGTATATCATGTTCTAGCAGCCGTTTTAGGAAAACAACGCTCTTGCCAGTGATAAATATTCTCGCCGCAGCTGCGTGAACAAATACAGGTGCCTTTAGCATTCCGGAAGCATCCTTTCTCAGGGAATACTGGTCGCTCCATAAACCTCCTAGTTCGACTTCCTCGTCACTGCGGGTCTTAGATATAAGGAATACCTCGTCATCTTTGCGAAGTTCACCGGATTCCATCCATTGATGGATAGGGCGCAAGTATGTTTGCAGGCAGCTGAAAAATATGTCCGTTATAAACTTGAAGGATATTTGGTCGCCTACAGATTGCAGTCTACATGCTAGCTGAAAAAGGCTTTCCAAGTGTTGTAGCGCTAGATCAGCTGGAGGCTTTCCTGTCTTGGGAAGCTTGGCTATGATACCCGAGAGGAGGTCAAAGGGAGTGAGGAACAGCTCTAGTTCGCCCTGGAGTGCTAGCAACGAGACTATCTGATCTATGCCTTTATTCCCCACTAATAGAAGCTCTTCCAGCTTGATTAAGTGCTGGTCTAGGGCAGCAAGCTTATCCCAAACAGATGCGACGAAGGTTTGACGTTCAGGAAAGTTTGTGGCGGATTTTTTGGATCGCGCGAAGGTGCGAATAATATTGATATTCGTTCCTTTATCTGCATACCAGCTAAGGATAGCTCTAAATGCAGGAAGTGACGCATGACTCAGCGCAAAGCGTTTTGTCATATCATCTATATCTACCAAAATAGTTGTGCCGTTAGGCTCCTTGTGGAAGAGTAGGCAAGGATATCCTAACAGCATGAAAATAACCTCCCGCATGGCTTGGAGCTCTGATATGAGTGAGATATTATCGACTATACCAAACTTGTTGCGTCAGCAGATTTTTCCCCATCATTCAGACCAAGCATAGAACGTGCAAGGTAGAGTGATAGTTGGTGACGCAGGATGCAATACCTCCGCAGGACGCAAGAGAAACATCCACCTCTCGTTCAACGGGCAAGACCTTCTCACTCCAGTATTGCGCTTTTTTCAATGACTCAAGACCCTTTTTATCTCCCTGGACTGTAAATCCTTCAACTCCTGAAATATTATAAGCAGTTTCTCCATCTCCGGTGCTTGGTGTCTTCCTCCGCCTATCTTCAGCCTGGCTCCTCAGGCTCTCAACGAACTCATCTCGTGACCTCGGCCTAGTATAACCATCGTCGGACCATTCGTCGCTACTTTCGGCTCCAAAATCCACGTCCTTCCATATCTCTCCCTCCATCGGGTCGTCGGCAATAATATCTTCCCAGGTGAGCTCTTTAGGAGCATCCGGTTTCACGAGAAGCTCTAGGTCGGAGATCTCTGAGTTTTGGAGAGGCCTATTAGACAAAGAGAGGAAAAGTGAAAGGATTTCGGGGTTGAAGCCGGAGGTCAATGATGGTAGCTCGGCGAGCCTAGAGCGCAAAGCATCGGCCAGATCATCTCGGTTGTAGACACGAAATTTCTCTTCAAGTCTGTAGACCATTTGTTAGAATAGATCAATCGATGAAGCGGACTTGCTACCCATCAAGCTTCGACGTTATATCAAATTGGTTTGTTCGGCCAAACTTATACCCTCGGAAATTGCGGAGAGCAAAATCCTGTTTCCACCGTCATTCCAGAGTCCTATCGAAAATAAGAATGCCGTGGGGACTTACCCGGCAGAGGTTGAAATTCTCTAGGTCCTCCTATGGCAGGTTCTGTCAGAACTCATGATAGAACCGCTGAGATAGGTAATTTAGGACACAAACCTGTGGAGTTAGCCCCGTGACAGACTGTATGAGCTCATTGACTAGGCTTTTGACTTTTGCTGGGGTGGTAGACATCTAAACCAATAAGAATGAAAATAGCATGAAAGAAATGGCAAGAAAGAGAGGATCCCACCGAAGAGGATTGGTTGAGATGAGGTTTCAGGCCCAGCGGAGGGGAACACAATATTTGGGATTTTAAGCCGCAATAACTCTTTCTGTTGCGATAATCTGCCAAGCCAACTTATCGTTCTCGATCCTGCTAAACTGAAAAACGACCCTGAGACCTCAAGAAATTTCCAGCACTCCACTCCACTTCCAGGCTTTGAGGAAATAAATATCATAGCGCACCACAATGCCTGACAAAAAGAGGAAACGCGAGGTCATTTCTAGCATCAAGTCTGACGCTGACAAGATGGATATATTCCGACGACATTTTGAGAGCCAGTTTGCGCCACTCAAAGACACACAGGAAAAGCTGAGTTCAAGGAACTGCAAGGCACTCCCGGAAAAGACAGGAGAGGAATTGAGCGATCAAGAATGGGAGGGAATACCAGACCCCGATGATGGACTGACTGAAAATGGTGGGCTTACCGGGCTTGCTGCTTAAATTTTCTTTCGTTGTCACAATCACTAATAATGCTGAGAGCTCTAGCCCCCGTGGTTATCGAGTTCGATGCTACCAAAGACGTTCCGCGATCCATTCTCAAAGCCTCACGCGGTGAACTGAGGTCCTTTATGGTTTGATTTCCCCCTCGGTCTATGGCTCTATAATTTTCTAACCTTTATTTAGTCATCTAAACCGCCTTTACCCACCTCCTCTACCACTACCCTTCCCACAAAATCGAAGAAAGGCTCAGATGATGATGGAGATCCTCGCTCTGAAGCGGAAATGTTAAAGAATGACTTAGCGCTCCAAAGATTACTCCGCGAATCTCACCTACTGGACTCTACCTCCGATAAGCTTGAAGCTACTGGCAGGAACCGTCTCAAAGCTTTGGAGTCACGAATACAAGCCTTAGGGGGCAAGGACACCACAGCCCAGAAGAACGTGCCCATGGCCATACGTAAAGGGATTGCCGCTGCTAGGGAAGAGAGAGAATTGAAGAGGAGAAAGAACGCCAAGGAAGCAGGTATCGTGTTAGAAAAGGACACAACAAAAAAAATCAGCAAGAAGCGAAAAGACCGGGGTGGTTTCGGACCCAGTGTTGGGAGGTTTAAGGGGAGTGCGTTAGTGTTGAGCAAGAAAGATGTTATGGATATTGAAGGCCGCAGCGGGCCAGGGGGGGGTGGTGGCCGTAAGGGGAGGAAGAAGCATGGTAAAATAAAAAAGTGACAACTCTCATTGGGCATCGTGGTTGACTGGTGTATCCACCGCCCTTACTCCAACGCTGCCCGGCCCGCAGGGTAGGCCAAGTTAGAATTCAGGTGTCAAGGTGTTCCCGATTTGCGATCATCGACCACCTTAATCGCAGGTATAAGGGACAAATAAAACTAAACTCTATGAAGGTGAAGACCATACAGAACAAGGAATTCTTGACGAACGGGGAAAATGCAGCTAGGTGACTTAGTCTCGCACACTGGGGGTTCCTACTACGGTGCCTATACAATTCTGCAAGTGCATTTATCAATTACTATCCAAAGCGAGTAAGCATTAGAAAGATCCCATCGAGAGGTAAACCACATGTACTAGGCATATTTTCAACTCTAAGTATCATATTCCGGCGATACTCTGGACCGGTGGTTTCGACAGCTCTGGCTGAATCTCAGATCCTGTCAATGTGTTGTCAAAATCGAGATTCAGTCGGATTAGTACTGTACCAGTCAACTTTTAACAAAATCTCGGTATTCTTATCCCGTTCCATAAAACCACTGCACATTTTTCTCAAGCGCAATTATTAGCATAGTAGTAGATAGAAATCATTGAACGGGAATAAATCCCGTGAATTGGCAGCAGCAAGCCGTACTGTAATGATATTGCGCGACAGCTCGCAATAGTTGAATCACCCCAGCAGTCGGGAGTTTACTATGCAATCATCACAACGCATCTTTGCACCCCAAACAAACCCCTCTAAGATCTGCTTGCACACTATGATACAACGCACAACTGTAAAGCAACCTTATCTTAATATCCCAAACCCGTCCTCCATTTCCTTGACATCTCGTCTGTCCTATAGTGCCCCCTCATAAAACATTTGCACTGTGACTTGGGCTCACCACGTCCGCAACTCCCATAACTCAGCTTCCTGCCGTGTCACCACATGCTCCTTAACGGCCAGCCTTAATCGCCAGCTCCAAACACTTCAGTGACCCTTCACCTTCTATATAAACAAAGACGACGTCAGAGTCCCTTGTAAAAGAAAAAGAAAAAGAAAAAAATGCATCTGTGATGAAGAAACGTCTCTCCACTGGTCACACCTACCCTTCTCATACCCCCCTTTCCCATTCCCCCCGCCAAAAGTCGGTTACCAGTTGTGACGCTCGAGTACAGTACAGTACCCATATTATAGTAACTTAGAGGTGACACTTGTAACTTACTTAGTACATCTACGATGCCATAGGAAAGGAGCGATTTGATTTCCCATTCGTGGGACTGTGCAACGAGTTCAAGGGCAGGAAACCATCAACCGGAACAGACAAAGATGTATTTGGCCGGGCAACCTCAAGTAACTGTTCCATAACTTCTTGCCGGACTTTGTATGACAACATTATAATTTGCCTCGCCGCCGCTACTCCACAGTTCTCTGCTATTACTAAAGTTAACCCGTACTTTCATCCCTTATAAGTGGTCCCGGACTCCACTTCCTGGTCACGTGAAGGGGCGAGGATCTTTCACTCTCGTAGGACTTTCTTTTTTTCTCTTACATGGCAGGCAAGCAGGTAGATTTGGTAGGGAGGGAAAGCGCAGCAAGCCGAGGGAAGTACTCGATCAGGTGAATGTAAAGTCCAAACAATCTCCTAAGCTTTCAGACCGCCAACTCTAGCGCCAACTATATCTCGAAATCACAACTCCCCAAAAACCTCCCCCGTCGTCGCTGCCCAAAGGTTGCCAAAAACTGCCAAAGGTTACAAAGATGAGGTCATTGGGGCTGCAGCGAGCTATGAGTAGAGATTGCAGATATGGCACCCCGTAGTTAAGTTTGGTTCCGATTTAAGTAGCCCCTCCTTCCCACTCCATCTAGCTAGGCTTTTGTAGAGGGTCTTTAGCATTTGTTTAGAGCGCCCCTTCATAAAACCCAGGAAGAAGTAGAATACACACATTGTTGGTGAGTTTACTCCTCCTTTTTGACCTTAGTTCTCGGTTCCCTCCCTTCGAGGTTTTGGCACCCTTTATGCATTCCTTTTACAACTTCATTCGGGTGCAATATTGAAAGTTCTATATTGACCTCTGCCAGAACTCAAGCAATACACATTCCAAAACCACAGCAAAATACAAAGCACAATGCCTCGAGGACCAGAGACTCCGATACCTATCCGGGCAGGAATCCTCGCCCTACACCTCTTCACCGACATGAATTGGGTTGATATCTCCACCAAATTCCTTGTTCATCCGGACACCGCAAAGAAAATTTGCCAGAGAGCAAAGGTGAGAAAAGTGCATACAAATCTCACCGACCCCAGATCGCGCTTGTTGATTTATCACTATCCGTCCCGTCTCCCCTGTTCCAAACGACCCATGCCCCTCTCCCCCCACACTTCCTCGCTCCTTAATTCCGTCCAATAGAAACGGCGTAAATGGTAGCAACCTTCTTTTTTTTTTTTTTTTTTACTCCTACTGAGATAGCAACCATTACAGGAACGAGCTACCGAAGACTCAGTACACGCACTGTTTGCTGCCCTAGGCGATGCAGAGCGCACAGGTCGCCCACGAAAGCACATTGAAGGGATGCCGTCCCCGACCCCAGTCCAGGTGCATTCTATACAAAGTGTTCCCAACGATATCCTTCACAAGGAACAACACAAGCTCAGCATTTAAGGGTGATAAGTCCCCGCCAACTCCTTCGCCACAATCGCCCACATGAATTTCGCAAAAAGACGGCTCTTGGGGATTTTGGAGGGGTTAGGGGCGGGGTGGGTTCGTTGGGATTTAGGATGTTTTTCTTTTTTTCTTTTTCTTTTTTGTTTCCTTGATTCTCATGAGTCTTTTCTTCATCTTCTAGAGCTATGAGTCGACGGAAGGAATTCAGGCCTCGTTTCCATCGCGATACGAGGCCGCGCTGGCGTCATCACGTTTCTTTTCCCCTGCTCTAAAGCTCTACCGCATACAATTGGGAGTAATCCCCTGATAAATTCCATGTCTTTTGCTATTCCTCTTCCATCTTTATCTTACCCAACTTGTAGATATTGTGTTTCTGCCCTTGCGATTCCTGGAAAACGAATTGTTTGCTCGCTGGCCGGCGCGAGTTTTCCATAGGTGATACTCGTCTTATATTAGCATACGTTGCCTAGTGCATGAATCAGTTTATCATGGCCAAAAACGGACAACAGTGAACAAAGCCAACAGATTACTGGACGGACTTTTCAACCGTTCGTTTCTGATATTATTTATTTGCTAAGAAGCGAGCGAGGCACAAGCCAAGCTGACCGTCGAATACCACTAGTACTCGTACAGTACTGGTAGTGTATTTTTATGAGCCGCTATGGGATTTGGTATTGGCCCACTTGTCATAATTGAATGCAGGAGATTGTGATATTATGGTTTTGACATCTGCCTTGAACCCTTGCACTATTGTTCCCTTTGCGCTGCTGTGTGACACTTAACCTAACTTTTGCCCCATTTCGCACGCCCGGATATGGACTTAAAATCAGGATTCTGGCTCGGGTCTGGGCTTTGGGCCCTGTCGTGTTTGGTTGGCCAGGGCAATTTTCTTCTCCAATCTGGACTTTGGTGGCCAAACGTGCTTGACGCTGAGGAAAAGCTTCTCATAAACCTACCATCATTTGACAACACTAGAGTGTTTTCCTCCCCCCATCTTCACAGGCTTTCATCTGATATCCGAATGCTTAGGGATTAACGAAAGTCTACATTTATAGTACCGTAAACTAGAGCGTATTTGAAAAGCCCAAAACCCAGGATCTGAGCTCTCGAGTTTTCTGACTTTGTTTTCAAGTCCGGGTTTAGGTTATAATCCCAGCCCAGCCCGGGGGCAATCGGAGTCTTACGGTAACTACCGACCAATCCCGGTTAGCTACCGTAAAAAAAAAACCTTGAAATCCGCTGTCTCCGCCAGCCCTGTAATCTCTAGGCTCAGAAAAAAAAGCCCCCGGGAAAGATCAGCGTTTCCCTGACACAATCAGACCAGCCCCACCACTCGAGTTGACGTGTTGGATCTCGTTAACTTAACTGACCTGTCGAACTGAACTTTGTGATCTGGTAGTGGATTTCGGGAGTTTTTAGGGTATCATAGCGCAAAAGATTTGCACCAGCATGGTGCTCACTTTGTGCTGATCTTGACGATCTTATCTTAGCTCGGCCCGCTTGGTCTGAATGGTGAGCAAGGGTTTTTTTGTTGTTGGCTTGGCACGTCTTATCTTTTGGAAGCTTTGCACGACTACACCTCTTTGCCTCTCCAGTTCCTGGCGAGGCATACCACGCACTACCATACCGACCATCGGTCATCAGCACCCTACACCATTATAGCCTACCAGTGCCCTTCGGAATTTAGGGAAGGAAGAGGGATCGATATAGTGCTGTACTCGTACTTGGAGGCACTAAATCCATACAACCTGCAACCCCCTCGTTCCGCACAGTGTACAGTAGTAATGTACCCGTGCACAACGTATTCCTAATCATCTATAACATCGAACCCTAACGAGACACCTCCTTCCTTCGGTTTCTCTTGAAACTTCCGAATACCCCTCTCCCCCCTTCCCTGTACCCTACCGCCAAGGACATCGATTGAGAGTGTGTTAAAATGGTATTTCTCAGCTGCTCCCTCTAGACATCGTTATTATCACCCTGAGTTCAAGATCCCAAAACTTGACTGGTTACAATAAACAATCGCTGACGCATATATTTTTTCTTTTCTCTCCTCTTTTTTCACATTTTCTAGTCCAAGGATTCTAAAAGAACTTATGTCCACCTTCCCAGTGGCCGGGTGGCGGATTTATTTGAGGTAAGAGCTATTTGTGTCACTCCCCCTCTCTCCAGAAAGACAAAACCGGGTATTGGGGTGAGTCTGCTATCATAGGAGGATCTAATAGTATGGTACGGTACGGTATGGCTGTCGAATGATAGGAGTTTTGCCGCGATAAGCTTCCGAATGATGGTATGTTTTGTTCCTTGATACTGTGCTTGTTGTGTCGGCGGATGGGTCCAATGAATTTCTGACATTTGTTATGGATGGTTAAGATATATATGTCCCG
Source organism: Tuber borchii (assembly GCA_003070745.1). Taxonomy (NCBI): domain Eukaryota; kingdom Fungi; phylum Ascomycota; class Pezizomycetes; order Pezizales; family Tuberaceae; genus Tuber; species Tuber borchii. The sequence goes on from NESQ01000236.1 coordinate 64,374, forward strand.
CCGCACCATCAGCCCATCAACCCTGAAGACGAAGATGATGGTGAGCTCTCCTCCTAGTTGGTTCCTGGAAAGAAAAGCAATTCTACTATCAGAAGAAGTATCCTAGCTAACGTTTACTCACCTCACAAACTGTAGTGATCCCCGATCAGCACGGTAAGCTTTAACAGCCCAATCAAATCTAATTACAAGTTTTTCTCCTTTTTTCCCCTCTTGTTATTCTCAGTTTCCGCCTCCCGTCTGCCCCACCTTAGTTTAAGTACCTGGATTGTATCGTACATACTCGCACCCTTTCTGCGGATGCTAATGCAGTATCTATACAGCCGCCTTTGGCATCGCTCAAGCTCAGCAGAAAAAGCACGAACCGGCCTGGAAGGATCTTGGGTTAAACGAGCTTATGGCGAAGGGCCCAAAGCCACACGCGATGACGGCCCCATTGAGAAAGCCGCTTCCTCGGTGAGCCAGGGGATTTGGTCGATGGCTGATAGCATGCATAGCATATATTTTCAAGAGGGAGTGGTGTGTGTGGGGCAGAAGGAGACTACTGGATGAGGTAGCGGGGAGCGGGAAGGGCACGGGAGGTGCCGTAGGACCGCCCCACCCTTGTAACTTTAACTTGACACAAATTACCATCCCTGCTCTCCCACGGTAGTCAAACACTGCTAGGTTTGATCACGTGATGTAAATAAAAAATATAAAATTTCCCCCTGAACACAATAGTACTTCACCTAGAGTACGAATAACTATCTGCGGCGGGGCGATACACCTTCCCCCATATCTCCATTCACCCTCCCACCCTACTCGCCAAATTCTGAATTCACCATCACCCAATACCACAGGCGAGTGACAACCCGTGATCGCCAGAATTTTCGCCTGTTGGCCATTCCACCCTCTGCGTTACGCCGTGTCACAGGTTGCATATACTATACCAAGGAGAGCTCGTGTGTAAGCGGGGCACGACTTGGCAGCTTATTACCCACACGGATAAGGCCTTAGCTTATCCTCCTTGGAACTACTCGTAGAAGCGGAAAAATCAACAGGTCAGTGGGAGCACGGACGGGATCGCTGCTACGGATAAAGCCAAGCGCGCAGGAGTAGTTTCTCTAGCCTGTAAGGGCGACATAATTGGTTAGGAAGAAGCTCAGAATACCACAGAATGCAGCTCAGTAACATAAGTGAAGTCTAGAACGATTAAGGTGGGAAATTGGATGATAGAAGAATTGAGCGTTGTACTATACCTCTCTTATAACATGTAAGGAGAATAGTGCACTACAGTAAACGCCCCTCTCGTCAGATAGGTTTTTTAGAATGCTTCATAAGCGGGTCGGGAAATCTAGATTTTCTGGAGGTGTTTGGTTGGGGTTTTTGTTCCTGGGATGGATGGATGGATGGGTGGGTGGGTGGGCGTCTGCAGTATATGCTAGTACCGGTATCCTCCTATAGGTATAGTATCATAGAGCAAGCTATCATAGTTCTCTGCATCAATCTTGATCAATCACATAATATCACTCGCCAATCCCTTCTTCATCCGTTGATGTGACAAAGGAAATTGCCCATGGGTCGGTCCTCCCTCCCTCCCTCCCTCTCCCCTCCCCTCCCTGCACTGGTTTTACCTATCGTGCCTAGCTACCCATCCATCCATCCCTATCCATCACTTCCCAACTCCCAGATTACGAGTAGTTCGGTATCCCCTACAGTGTTGATGGTGCCGAATTTCCCTACATCGCGCTAAGGAGACACTAGTGAAATTAGGTTATTTCTTTGATTGGCAACCTCACAGAAGTAGAATGCTAATCACATGAGTCCGGCCGGATGTTAGTAAATATCGACAGATGCATTGCCTCATAGCTACTGGCAACTCACTCTCATATTAGGTTTAGTGGACCTGCTAATGGAAAAAGATCTGCATCATAATTTAACCTGAAATGCTTTTGATATCACTCGATTGACATTTCTAGAACAGTGCGAAGCTAGTTTTTTTAGTTCGCGTTTTAGCGCAATGTAGGGAAATTCGGCACTATCTATCTACACTGCAGGGGATACTACAGTGGCCGTGGACACTCCGTAGCTTGACATAAATTAACACCGACCAGAAAGATCGGATTATGATACCCCGCTCACTGCAAGCCCCACCCCATCCTCCGTTCTAAAAATGTCTTCCCTTCTGAAAAAAAAAAAAAAAGCTAATATTTCCGGTCGTGGGGATTTCCTTTATTTATATTTGGCTTGTTGTGGAATGCAAGTGGGATATAATACTGTGCGTGTTCGCGTCTATCAATCAACTTATGCGGGTATATACATTCTATCTTTCAGGATTGAGAGGGGCTACCAGCTAAGCACCTATTCTACCGGTGCTGTTCGAAAGGTGTGATGTGATGTGATTGTACATACTGCGGGGTGGATTGATATGGCAGGGGTGGTGGGTTTCGGAGGATTGTCCCCGAGCCATTAATCGGGTACAGGTAAATGTGTTTAGTAGGCGCTGATTGGTGGGAGTACGATAGATGGGAGTGATTATGTGGGTAAAATATTCACGCGAGTACAGGTGCATTCCCGTGTTTATTTTTATTTTTAGGAAAGGGAACAATTAAGTGAGTACTGTATAATATCATAGTAGTAGTATTATATTGTAGACTAAATAGTTTGATTTTTTTTCCCAGTTCTCCCTTTTATTTTCCCCACTCTAGCTTGAACCATCAAGTTAGAAATGTAATTACAGTACAGTAAGCAAATGCTACTGTAGGAACTTCGCCGTGCCTGAAATATGCTAGAATATAAAGACAATTGGAAACCTATCTCATAGCTACCGGAGCTGGTACCACCTCAGCATCAGGTTCCCCTGGTGCATCCTCGTTGCAGTCGTCTGTATCTTGAATGCCGTTTATGTTGTCGATGCCTAGTATGCCCCCGCCGTTGCCGTCGTCGATCCCGCCCATCACGTCGTCGTCATCAACGCCCGTCCTGATGCGGCGCGAGATGGCGGTTTCGTTGAAGCGGTGACTGAAGGCTACTAGGTCATCGTCAACTAAGAGACCGTCGGTGTCTTCAGTTTCTGGAGGTAACTTTATTCCTGAGCCGGGGGATATGACAGGGATGTTATCTGTTTGGGACGGTGCGGATGACTTGTTGGATATCTGGCGATCAAAGTTTAGCAAATTGTTTGTCATAGATGGAGAGATCATCGACAAATATACATATTCCGGATTGACTTTATATGAATGTCCCTCTCTGAGCAGGCGGCTTTTCCTTAGCGCCGACTGTAGAGAGCCCTGTGCTTCGGAGCGGATATCGCGGTCCTCGAGAGCGGGATAATTACTAACCTGGTTAGAAGTGATCGCACTCAAACGACCAGAGTGTTGGGGCACGGTACGGCACTCACTTGCTTAACCACTCAAAGATCGCCTTAGCCTGGCTGCCCTTCTCGTCTCCGATCGTTGCAATTGCCCTTACGATCATGTCCTCCCAATTCGGTACTCCAGTAAGCGTCGCGGGTTCCCCACCTTCCACTTCCACAGGTGCGCTATCCCCATTGACGCCCGGTGTCTCCTCGTCTCCGTCTTTCCCCACAGCCGCTACGCTTGTCGTCTTGATGCTGGCTACGATGGACTTTGTTTTTGGGTCGTACAAGGGTAAGTCTGGATGCGTCCTTTCGCAGAAAAATATGAGCTCCACAAGGCTTGATAGTGGTAACGAAGCAAGGTATGTTCGCTTTTCGTCCTCCGTGAGATTTTGCCCACTAAGGCCGGTGGATAAGGGTCGCTCCTCTCGTTTCTTACTACAGCTCGCGCAAAACCACTCCGCTTCAGCAACAGCTATCACCAAGTCGTCGATGGGAGGGTCGTGACAGAGCTGGTGGTATGGAGTGTTACACCCGTCGCAGAAAACGATCATGTTAGATTGCGGTGAGTGGCCGCGCTGGCAGATCTTGCATATTCGTGCATCGTGAATGCGACGGTACGGCCCGCGGCGTCGGGAGGGCTGCTTCTGCGCTGGATTAAAGTGCGCTGGCCTGTGTACCTTTCTCCCGGACTTTGTCTTGACGCCTTCCATTGTGAACTCTTCTGATGACGCCCCCTATAGCCGTTAGCCTTTGTAAACTCTGAGGCAGGGAAATGACCATACATCACTCTCATCCTTTATGGGAGCGTTGCTGGCCTTCTTGCGTCTGGTACCCCTCCCGGTGCCACCTCGGGCTCTAGCCTTTGCTCCTCCTTTCGGCGTTTGTGCGTTTTTCGGCGTAAGCAGTTCCGGCGATTGACTTTCCGCTAATTGTGCATCTGAGGTTTCGGAAGCTGCTGATATTCTCATCGATGTCTGTAGTCCCGGCGGGGGAGGAGGGGCCATTTGCTGCTTCTGAAGAGTCAACACGTGCAAAGTTCGCGGAAACATAGGCCATAACAAACCCAATGCTCTAAATTCTGCCGTAAAACCATATCGGCGTCAATTGTAGAATCCATCAGCCCTGCTGTGCTCCCGTCTAGTCGGGGGATTGTTGGTGAAATGGTTTGCGACTCGGTCATGCGACGAGGAATTGGGGCGGTGGACCTGGGGTTGAAGTAGGGACTTCCAATAGGGTAGGAACTTTGAGTTCTAAAGTGTGTAGCAAGCTTGGTGGTTTGCCCGACAAGGCTGTTGAGATGTTAAGATGAGTTGATCCTGAGGGAGCTGCAGGGGACAAGTTTCCTCAGAAATTTGGTTCGGGCGCGTTGACCGGGTAACTACAGATCTGATAGACAAGATAGCATTCTTGGCTAGGATCTGGACGATCAACTTGCCGAAACATGATTCAAGAAATGCCGGACTTCACAGGCTGAAATCCGGATTATTTTGTCACTAGGATAACAGTTTGGGATGAGGTCGTCGGGTTGGTTGAGAAACCTACCATGACCTCTTGATTACCGGTACTGTGAGATTGCCGAAAATGTGCGCCCGCCCGGGTCAATATAATGGAAGAACAAGTCGAATTGCCTAAGGGCAGAGTCTAGTGATCTATAGGAACTGAATACACCGAGCAGGCAAGGAAATACAGCAAACAGCCTGCTCAGTCAATCTCGGACGCAGTAATCGGAGCCCTCCTAAACGCAGTAGCATTCCCCAACATATGCCACCCGGGTACAAAAGCCTTAACTCTGAGCTCATCCCCCTCAGCATCAAGCTTGAATTCTGGCACCGTTTTATCTTCCCTCTTCCCTCCAACCTCCAAATTTGTCATAACCTCTAATCTACAAAGCGCTAGCCCAATATTCCCAACGCCCCGCAAGAATTTCCCGGCAGGCCGTCTCTTCCCGCTTAAGTTGCTTATATTTGGATCCTTCCCGTGCAGTAACGGTGCGAGGTTGAGGTTAGGGTCATAGGTGAGCCTCTCCGGTGCAGGATCTCCGGAGCGGTAAAGCTGAATGGGGAGAACCCGCTTCCGCACAACCCCTGTATGGTGTGTCCGGATGGTCAATTCCTGGCCGACATAGCAGCCTTTACGAAAGTCCACACCGCCCATGTAGTCCATGTTGCTCTCTTGCGCTATATTCCCACCGTTCAGGATCTCGTCTTGGCCTTCCGGAACACCGAGGAGTATTCTTCGCACGTTGTAGACGGTGAAGTCTACTTCTACGCCTAGCTTTCTACCGCCAAACACGGCGACTCGCTTTCCTAGGTTGGGCGCGCGGGTATCTGTGCATCCGATTTCATTCGGGTCTGGGAGTAGGAGCCGGTGGTCGTCCCAGATTGTCCACATGTCCCATTCGCCCCTAGGTATTATACGAGAATCGAACTTTGAGGAGAGCTTATACCGTCTTATATGGCTAAGGAGGGCATCGGCAGACCTTACGTCGCATTCTATAAAGAAACCAGGGTCGTCTACTGCAGGGCCTTTTTTGATAGGAGGTCGGCCGATGGGTTGGAAATTCTTTGCTTCAACTTGAGTGCGCCAGCGGTGGTTGTGGTTCGTCGGGTATATGAAGACGTCGTAGAGAACTTTTCCCTGATATCGTTAATATGGGTGCGAATATACTTCACATGGGTACGTGCTTGGGCATTCAGAAAGGCAGAATAAGCGCCCCGGCTATCTGATAACATAGGAATATCTCTCGTAGTTAATCCTTGAAGAAACTTTGCTGCATCTCTCCCGTGGATTTCAATAATTTGTCGAGGGCCGGATATGTTCGCTATTCCAATGGGCGGGGGACGCGGAGGGGCGGCGGCTAGGGAGCAGTACCTCCGGCCAAGGCGGGGGTGGGGGATCCAAATGCATGGAATTCGCACAGGCATATTAGTGTCAGTGGTAGGAAAGGGAAGAAATTGGGAATCTAAAATGAAAAGGCTTCAATCATTACACAAAGGGAACACAAGAAAATAAGTTACCCTCCAGACCTCTAAAACACCTGCTGCCAAGACTGAGGCTCTTTTTAGGTTCTCGTCTAACTTATCTCCTTCTTCTCACTCTTTCCCGAAAACACAATCACACCCCCATTGCATCCCTCAAAATGGTCCGCTACAAAGCCCGCTATCTCCTAATAACAATTTACTATCCAACCGAACCCACCCCCTCTTCTTCCAATCCTACTCTCCCTTTCACCCACCCCTCCCATCCAAGTCTAACCAAACAATCCCTCAGCAACCTCATACGCGACAGCCTAGCCCTCCAATTTGGCGACTACGGCGCTGGCGCGGCAGGGAACATGGCGGTCAAGTACTTCTCACCCGCCACCTCCACGGGGATAATCAAAGTCTCGAGGGCCCATTACAGGATGTTGTGGGCTTCTCTGACCTTCATAAAGGAGGTGCTGGGGAGGGGGGCGGTGGTCACTGTTGTTAGGGTCAGTGGGACTATCAAAAAGGTGCAGATCGAGGCTACTAGGAGGGCAAAAGAGGGGATTCGGCGGGCGCAGGGGGTTGGAGGGGAGGGGGTTGGGTTGGATGTTATGGATGTCATGGGTGACGATGATGACGATGAGGGTGGTGAGGGCGAGGAGAGTGAGGGTTTAGTTGGGTGAGGGCTGGAATTGTATCATTACCTAGGGGGCGTTTGCGTAGTTGTATATCACGGGCGTTGTGGGATATCGGTCTGGATTGCGAACTTTTTTTCGGGGTAAGCAAAGCGATTTCGTTGGAATAACTACAAGGTCATTACATTGATTAATGGCACTGAGGCGTACATGCTATGTTACAGCTCTACTCTAGCAATAATGATACACCAAGCCTGATCAGGCCATTACCCGTCAACCTCTATTTTACCGTTTCCGCCTTCCGCACCCGGGATATCGTCTCTCTCTTCCTCATTGGCTGGTGGGGCGCTTTCATCCTCCATTTCCTCCTCCCTCTCGAGCCTTTTCTCCTCCGCCTTTCTCTTCTCTCTTTCTGCCTTCTTGACCTGGCGTTTACTCATGGGCTTCTCCTCTCTCTCCCCTTTCCACTTGGGCTTCCCATTGCCCTTGAGATTGCCGTCAACCGGTGCATCCACGACACCCTTAGTTGTCTGTTTAACCAGTGTCTGAGCAGCTGCCTCATCTTCCGCGGTCCATTCCCTGGGCAACACAGCAAAAACAAGATAACTCGTATGACTCTTGATCTCCGGCTCGATCCTAGTGACAATCTTGCCAGCCTTCGCACCCTTCTTCTCACGGTTGTTCTGTGTCTTCCACGCTTCGGTTGGATTTTGCTTGACTGTGGCAATAGTAGAGTCTGCCGAATCCTTTTCGCGCTTGTGGTCACGGTATTTACCGACCCATTTCAATCTCTGAACTGCCTCCCCGACTGTTCGTGGGCCCGCACCGTCTTCGTAGCCCTTCGGGTTCAGTCGACGGACTTCTATGCGACGGTGTTGGACTTCGACCATCTCAATGTCCACCCAGCCGAGTTTGCGTAGGACGCTGACTGTTCGGGTTACCTGCTCGATACATGGCGAGAAGGTGCAAATTCTGACTGCCTCCATTGATGATAAAGCAGAGGGTTTCCCAGAGTCATAGGGTTCGTTAGAGGCCTTATCGTCTGATATGGTAATAGTACCCCCCTCCGCTTCAACCGACACTTTGGCAGGAGTAGAGGAAGCGGATTCGAGAAGATCCTGTAGAGGATTTGTAACCGTGGCAGTAGCTGTCGTTTCGCCAATCTTCTCAACACTCGCTCCAGGGCCAGGTGAGGGAGATGGAGTGAGGCCTGTAGAGGTCGGCAGCGAAGGCGTTGGGCGTGTCCGACGAGTGAGGTGTGGTAATGCAAGCCTAGTTCAATTAGCAAGGGGGGCACAGAGATTCAATTATGATAACCAACCAAGGTGCTGGAAGATCCAGAAAGACAGCGGTAGCTCCAGGGGAGGTGTCCTCTTCCTCTTGCTTGCCCACCTTCCTTGTAACCAAAAATCCATCCTTACAAACATCCCGGTGCACAATCTCCACCAACCCGTCAAGTCCATGCCTCTCAATCTCATCCGTCAACTTCTGCACCCGCTCCTTATGGAACTCAAAGCTAAAAACTTTCCCCCTTCTCCCCTCCTTCCCAATCCTACTCCTCCCATCAGGATACCCGCTATACGCTGCACGAGCTCCGGCATGTGTAAAACTCCCGCTCCCAGCTCCCGCCTCAATCAACACCGACCCAGGCCGGACCTGCAACTTATGCAGGATAAACGAGCTGTCAGGCGTATACACAACTTGCGTTCTATGCGGCAGGCTAGCGGTCCACAGTTCCGCGGTTGGAGCGAGCACGTGTAGGAAACCCGTAGATGTAGTAGGTTCGGTGGCTACATCCTCGCCGGTGTCCTGCTTACGCTTGCGCTTCCGATTCTGTTGGTTGTTCGTCAATGGCGCGGCGCGGACTTGACTCCCGTAGGGTATTCCGACGATGGAGGAGTGCGGGAAGTCCCCGAAGCGGGTGTTCAGCACACCTTTGGAATTATAGGCTGCGGCTCGGGCGTCGTGGGTTTCTGGCTCGGCGTTGTCGGATTGAAAGGAGAGGGGTACGAGTAGGTCTCGCTTTAGGTGGATTATTGACGGTGAGGATGAGTACGGTATTGATTCGGGGGTGTGCAGAAATGCAGATGGAGCGGGAAGCGGTTTTGAGACCGGAGCCTTGCCGGTCTCTAGCATTTCGGACATATTTGCTTGTTGTAAGGATTGGAAAGTGGTGGGTCTAAGAATTAAGGTGAAGGTGATTAGGAAAAAGATTTTTTTATTTTTTTATTAAGGATGCGGGTACGTCTTGGAGGCTCAAAAATTCATGGAGGGGTTAGGTGTGTTTCACGAGCTAGGATTCCTTCAGGACTACAGTTACCCGGCTAGATTTCGTATTCACAGTGCATCACTCGTGATGGTGCAGGCTGCACAGTTTCCAACAGTATTTTTACATAACCTATGATATGGTGCAGCATAGTGCAGCGGCTCAGTGTAAAATCACCAGACGCTCTCAGCCGAGCCAGTAGTAGCTATCAAAAATATATGCAGGAGGCTTGGGAAGATAAATGAGAGGGCTGAGAGGGATGAAAAGGGGACAGAGGGGCAGGAAAAAGGGGAGATTGGGGGAGTTATAGGGCAAACGACGGCTCGCTCACGGATGGCACAGTGAGCTTGTCCTTGGGTCCTAGGGAAGAACGCATAGTTACCTGGCATAAAAAATTTGGTGCAGGGTGCCCTCTGCCGGTATTGTCACACGGCCGTAATTTGCTAGACGGTATCAGCTGTGCACGCCCGGTAGCATGTTGTACTACTTAGAAGCTAAAATGATGACAGTAGACAGACTATTCCAAGTTTATCTCATACCGGTGTCTGGTATTTTAAGGACTGCGGCGCTATTGAGTAATTTTTCTTACGTGAATTTAATTATTACTTCTGAGAGATAGCTGAGTTAGTATTATAGAAGGAGATTGCCCCCCCCGTGTACGCAGGCATGCTCATGGTCAGTGCCAAAGAGTGAAATCGGACCATCCTAAGTTCTACTTCACGAGATTTCATTCATTAAGTCAGTTTAGGGATTTTGCCCAATTTTTGTACCATAGGACATTAAGCAATTGCCCACAAAACCTTATTGCGAACTCTTGTTGCACTAGTACATTCACTGCCACAGACCGATGTGATTTAGCTGCCTTCTCTTACTCTGTGAAAACGTCTCCTCGTCTCCGAACCCAACAACCTTTGACTTTAGAAGCCTTTTTGCTTTACACGTTGCCCTTAAAAGTTCTGTTGAGATTCGCTCGGTTACTATGAGACTCACTGAGACGTTAATGCAGTCTTTATTGGGAAACTAGACGAGATAAAGAAAAGAAAGAAAGATTAAAGAAAATAAGGTGCAAAGACAAAAGACAAGTAAAAGCTTGAAGCGGTTTTTAAAGATAACGCGGTTGCTCAAGTACAGGATGGTAGCAGAAGCAACATAGTAGAAACATGGTTTACAATATCGTCTCCCGTCTTCGATGAGCGGTAAATTAACAGTTTTGCCGTAAAATCCCCCACCAGTCCCTGTGCTAGCTTTGCTTCTTTATCGAGGTTGAACAATCATCTCGCCAAGTCCGTTAGACTTGTTTCCTTATTTATACTGGCAATAAGACTTTGCTCCTCTTTAGATGTTTCTTTAGTTGTGGCATCATCATTCAGTGCGGTGTGCCAGCAATGGGAGTGATAGTGCTCGCTTCTACGCAGCCAGCAGACGGGAACTCCCGTTGCTTAGGTGCAATAAATAATGGTCTTGTGTCGATACTCGTCCCCAATAGAACACATAGGAGCTGGCATGGGGATCCGGAGCCTGATTAGATGAGCCCCCAGCCTTCAGGTATTACCCATAGGCCCTTAACTTTACCATATAGCTTATCATCCCAGAGGGCATATCGAAAAACACAGCGCCAGGATAAATGAAAGGGGGGAGGTGGGGATCAGCGGAACGTGATAGGCGGTGGCTTCTCAGAAACCTTATCCTTCTACAAATTCTCCATCGCAACGCATTTTTTGGGCCTCCCCTGGATACCCAATTTGATTGCTGGATTCCTAGCGTACCAGGCGACGGATATTATTCCCGCCCACTCCTTGCTGTCTCCTGCATGTTGCGAGGCCTGTGGAGTTTTAGTATCTCGATTAACGAGGCCCCTCCTGCCTGAGCTGGACTGGCACGGGGATCCGTCTAAAGGGTAATCCGCAGGGTTGAGGGGAGAATGGACATTGCTGCCGGTGTATGTAATTCTCTAACAACGGCTACCCTATGGACGGATTTTCCTACCGGTGTTGCTGGCCCTTGCTAGTCAAACGCTCGCGGACTTTCCATCTCGGACATTCCGGTCGATCGCTCTGATTGATTGCATTACGAGTGATTGTGGGTGATGCGGGAGGTGATTTTATCTTCAACCCGCGCTGTTGTGGTGCTATGAGAAGGGCGACACGCAGCCACGTGTGACGCTTGTTGAGGATTGGGAGGGGTGGTATGAGATGAGGCTCCTGTCGGAATGTAGAGGAGGGTGTTTTAATTTTTCCATTTTGAGGACTAACGTATTGTACCTAGTTGTGGGTCAACCCCTAGTAATGGGTCAGTTTCGGCATACTTGTAAAAACATTAAAAATTGCCACCACTCACCCAATATTTACTCTCCTGGCCTCAAACTTTATAAACTAAAAGCTTTTAATTGTTATATGATATACAGAAAAGATAGTATTGTAATAATACAAATTGCAGGATTAGGACCCTAAAGTGATAGTTTATGATCTAATCACTATGGTCCTCAGAATCAGATGATAAAAGCACCTGATAGTTAACCTTTTTACATGAGGAGTGCTGGGGGCGGATGGTGCTTGGAGCCATGTTGTTAGAAATCGGATTTTCCTCCTGGAAAATGCGAGCTATTAGTTTCAAAATATGATAAAATAAGAGAATATCTACTTACTGATTCAGTAGACTCATCACAGTCCATCTCATCCTCCTCTGCATCTATGATCACTAGATTTTCAGCAGCCCTTGGCTGAGATCTAGGCTTTTTCCTGGAGGTGGCTGTTTGTGATTTGGTCTTCTGTTGCTGTCATGAGATCCACTTCTTTGCAGCCAAATCCTTTTTGCGCATATCATTACTCTCTCGCTTTTTATAAAGCCTAGAAAGAACTGAGGTATGAAGAATAAGGCTACTCTTAATCTGCCAGCGGTCAGCAGTACTGGGCTTGATAGCTTGAAGCCTTGTAATAGTTGCAGCATCAAGAACAGACTGGGCATTTGCCTTGCTACACAAGTCCAAAGCTTGATTGAAAAGTGCACGACTTGTATCATTGAATTCGAGTTGGCTGGCTTCCTCCCTAATCTTATTGTGTTCAGAGGATGTTCATGCAGGGGTGGGGAGAGAATAGAGGCCAGAAAGCTGTTCACTTACAGAGTTTGACTGAGGAGTAGACATTTGAAGTCCAGACTAGCTCAAAACTCTCTGCCGATTGAATGGGATCATGCCACTTGCCCTCCAAGCTGAAACAATATTCCTCTCACTTATCGCCTTTGCCCTTGAATTGTGGTATATTAGATAAAAGTCACCTTTATGCATTGCCCAATTGGGTCCATAATCACGGAGAAAGTCTTCCAACTTCTTTTGATAATAGGTTCCCATAGGGGAGAAGATTCCAATGTCTAAGAGTTGAAGAACATGGGTTGTATGAGCAGGAAGACATATCAGGTGAATGTTCATCTTGATACAGTACTCAATGAATTCGACATTGTTCATATGAGAGCTGTGTCCATCTAAAACCAGCATTCAATAATCCTTGATCCTATTTTCTGGCCTTGTCTTTGGTTCAAAGATGTTTACCAACTAGTCCAATGTGATCTCCGTTGTGGTGTATCCAGCTTTTGAGTCGGTAAAGTAGGCATCCATATTCTTCTCATAGTTGATATTACTATGATGTCCCATGAGGTGGGCATTCAAGGCGTGAATAATAAGAGGTAGAATTGACTTTCCACTGCCAGAAATGGCTTCCACAACTGTGACCCAAGACCGTTTTCCATCCTGCATGATCCTTGGATTCTTCCTACCTGTACGGCATAAGATTATCCTACTACCTCCCAACCCCATTGCAAATCCTTTCTCATTGGTATTCCAAGTGTTTTCCAGCTTGACATGATATGTGCAGCGCATATTGTAGTGGTGATGTTACGATCCTCTTTCCTTTCGGGCGATACTTGCAGCAGGTAACCCTTCTCCCTTAGATAGTGATCGTACTATCCTAAGATTACACGAACAACGACAGCTGAGTATACTGACTCCTGTCTCGTGTAATAATTCACTAAGCTCGTGAGAGACACTATGTTCTTGGCCCGATAGTGTAAAGATAAAGTATATTGTAGGAAAATAACTTAGATGATTGCGTGAAGAACTCTAAACCAAGAGGCCTTTTTTTTTTTTTTTTTTTATATCATGCGCTTTTGATTATCAACTATGGGGTACAAAAGGCTACGTGCAGCGGTAAGCTATGGTAAGGAAAAAACCCCAAAGAAATCCACCTCGGACCACCGGAAAAAACCATCATCCCAAGTCCCTCTGGTATGGAACCAACCACAGAATCCCGCCGCGAAGACAAAAAACCCCTATCGGCTAAGTAGACAACAGAAATAAATCACCAACACGACAGGCAGGAGACAACAGGAAAACCGGACCCGAAAACTCCTCCCCCTTAAAACAAAGTACAAAAGAAACTCCGTTTATATCCCGAGTGCTCTAACAGAAACCCGACCGTGAAATTTTAGCCTAAGACTACAGAACACAGAACGGGGGGACAGCAAGCGCTAAACCCAAGCAAATCCATCACATTACTCCGTAACCCAAGGCGTTGACATCGTCCAAGGAGGCAGTGCAATACCATGACCGAGCGTAACCGAGGGGCGCGACCGAGCCCGCCGCCAGGGATGGGTAGTGACCGTTGGCAGTAAGAATGCCAGCTAATGAGAGGAAGTTTGGCTGTAACCGAGCCACGGGACGGAACCGAGCGGAGGAGAGGAGGGGTAGACCCAAGTATCGTAGGAACTATCGGAAACGTGTGCGTGTCTGACTAGGCAGCCTCGAGCGAAACGTAATCGAAGAGAGTAGAGAAATCGACCGTAGCCTTGTGAAAAGTTTTCTCTTACTGCGAACCGTGATCCCAGCCGTCTGTAACATGGACGCGAGGGTGTTGCCGACCGTGCAAATGCTAAGCGAGGACGCGAAACAAAAGCGAAGAGGGGGATGGGACAGTCCCTAAGAAACGGGTGCCCAAGTCCGAATCTATCATAGGGGGGGGGTGCAGCTCACTAAGAGTGCGTTGGAAAAAGGATGAGACTGACGATGATTTCTCGTGGTGTTGAGATTTCAATTGCCGGAGGTGTAGAGGAGATGGTTCGTGTCTAAACCAAGAGGCCTTTTTTTTTTTTTTTTTTTTTTTGTATCATGCGCTTTGTATTTATCAACTACGGGGAACAAAGGCTACGTGCAGCGGTAAGCTATGGTAAGGAAAAAACCCCAAAGAAATCCTCCTCGGCCCACCGGAAAAAACCATCATCCCAAGTCCCTCTGGTATGGAACCAACCGCACGATCCCGCCGCGAAGACAAAGATACCCCTATCGGCTAAGTAGACAACAGAAATAAATCACCAACACGACAAGCAGGAGACAACAGGAAAACCGGACCCGAAAACTCCCCCTTGACATAATAACAAAAGAAACCACATTAATATCCCAGAGTACTCTGACAGAAACCCGACCGTGAAAATTCAGCCAAAACTACAGAACACAGAACGGGGGGACAGGCAAAGCTAAAACCAAGCAAATCCATCACATTACTCCGTAACCCAAGGCGTTGACATCGTCCAAGGAGGCAGTGCAATACCATGACCGAGCGTAACCGAGGGCTGTGGCCGAGCCGAGCCACGGGGAAGGGGTGGACCCAGGGGAAGTGGCAGTAAGAGTGCCAGCTAATGAGAGGATGTTTGGCTGTAACCGAGCCACGGGACGAAACCAAGCGGAGGAGAGGAGGGGTAGACCCAAGTATCGTAGGAACTATCGGAAACGTGTGCGTGTCTGACTAGGCAGCCTCAAGCGAAACGTAATCGAAGAGAGTAGAGAAATCGACTGTGGCCTTGTGAAAAGTTTTCTCTTACTGCGAACCGTGATCCCAGCCGTCTGTAACATGGACGCGAGGATGTTGCCGACCGTGCAAATGCTAAGCGAGGACGCGAAACAAAAGCGAAGAGGGGGATGGGACGGTCCCTAAGAAACGGGTGCCCAAGTCCGAATCTATCATAGGGGGGGGTGCAGCTCACTGAGAGTGCGTTTTGGAGAAAGGATGTTGACGATGATTTCTCGTGGTGTTGAGATTTCAATCGCCGGAGGTGTAGAGGAGATGGTTCGTGTCTAAACCAAGAGGCCGTAAGGGCTCTCTTTTATAACCGTTCTTCCCGCCACTCATGACTCATCCTTCGCATCATGCGCTCCTATGACTCATATATGAGTCATAGTGTGAAATCCATCAGCTGACTCGTACGAGTCACTGCGCAAATAACAACTAACCAATCAAAACATAATAAACCCATCATGTGTGCAACTCGCATCACATGTGTGAAATCCATGACTCATAACTATGAGTCATGTGCGAAAGTCATAATTATATGACCACAATCGTGAGTCATGTTAAAACAATAAACCAATTAAAACAAACAAATGACATACTATCGCGCCGTAGTCATGTGAAATACTAAACCCTATGACTTATATAAGTATAAGTCATGTGAAAACTTCTTCCTTCTAGTCACCGTTTTGTGACAGGTGATTGAGGTGTTCCTTGAAGATTTCTGGATTAGTCGTCAGGGATCACTGCTTATCCAAGGTCTTTCCAACCTTGGATTGAATCTCTAGATATCTTGTAATGAAGCGATCGACCCAATGCTTCCCAATTTCTCCTGCTTTACCTTTCATCTTCTGCAACTGGTATATCATATCCAAAACATGTCTCCAGCGGAGTGGAATCCCTCTATCATCATAGTCTTTGATTTTCATTAATAATAATACTCTCTTCAATCTTGGTAAGTAGTTGCTGCTGCTCATGAGCCTCTGGGGTAGCTGTAGTCTTGTGTTGAAGGTGGTTTTGCAAGGTGGTATTAGAAAGGCTGAAGAGTGTGGCAATTTTGCGTACTAAGAGCTCAGGATGGTCAATTTTGTGCTGCAAAGCAGCTCAAATGATGCGCTCCTTATCAGCTTTCTTATGAGCTATGAATAATCGGATTTGAATAACTTGTTGTTGAAAATTCGTATGTTGTAGAAGTATTGTATGGTAACTGAAATCTTTGACGAAAATAAGTAAGATAGAACACAATAGCCTGCCTTAAATACTTGCTACCTTGACCAGATATTTTTCCTACATTAACCTGAGACCTATAGCCTAAGTACTGGGTATTAATCCTTCCGAATTTCCCAACCCTGAGCTCCAATATCAAGCATTTGTACCAGAGTGATATATGATGATTATGAGATGTCAAAGGTTTATTTTTAGATATTTTTGATTAATACTTTACAGTTACAAGTACTAGGTCTATAGCTTTTATTATATGAAATATTGGGTCCTAAGAGTAAAGGTTGAGTGGGTGGTGGCAATTCTTAATATTTTTACAAGTATGCCGAAACTGACCCATTACTAGGGGTTGACCCATAACTAGGTACAATACGTTAATAGATTGCTAGGCGTGCAAGTGCAGACTATCTCGAGTTCGTCTACAGGTTGAGCCGTTGTACTAGTACTAGGCTTTGCCTTTGGCATTGCTTCTGTAAAAAACAGAACGATAACAACCTTCATTTACTCCTCTGTGTGGAGAAACCATAGTCGAATGTCTTGTAATAACTGCTCTTCTGCTTCCAACCACCCGGCTTTACATACAACCGTCGGAAATTCACTATTTGCCAAACGGATGTAGGCATCCAGGTCCATCCGTCCTGAGCCAGGGCGAGGACGGACTGTATTTTGTCGTCCCGTCCGGTCATTTTCTAAAGTTGCCCGACACGTAGAAATAGAAGACGAGGACGGACGACATTGTGTAATCCCCTGCCGTCCCCCACCGTCCCCCATCGTTCCTGGCGGTCCTATGTAGGCACTTGCCGTCCCTTACGAGAAGATGTCTCAGATCGTGGGGCTCGTTGTCCTTCCTAATAACGGCCGTCCTGGAAGTTCAAGGACGAGGATGCCGAAATGTTTCGTTTTCAATCAGCTCAGGATATTTGCTCTTCCATTCATCGAGCTCGCATTCTGATATTTTTCCTAATGGCAATCTACCATCATAGGCAGATTGCACCTCTAACAGGGATGATGATGGGGAAGGAGTTCTCTCTCTGTGTCGTTTTTTGCCGAATCGCTTCACTTCCTGTATGTGACTGTTATTTCAAGGTCTAGGGTTGCTAGATACTTGAGCGGATACCGTAGGGTCTGGTCTACTCCACACCGGTGACGGGCTCACTCTCTACTGCTCTTTAGTTGGATGGTGGGATGCGCGTGCCTCGCTGGTGTTACTGTAACCTTCTGCTAAACCGGACGATAAACCGGCAGGGAATTGATTTGATGATGACCTGCTTATCGTGTCGCACAAGGGATGGATAAAGGAGAATAGAGACCAATTGAGATAGAGAAAGGAAACGTTGGTTATTCTGTGATTGCCGTGTGTGGTTGCGCTTGTCTAGTGGGAGTAAATAGGAACAGAATAAAATAGGAAACACTAGACCCAATTGAAATAGGATAGGACGATCCCTATTTGATGATTGTCTGGGTGGTGGTTGTCCTCTGCTAGCTATTGGAGTGGTGAGGTTCGTTACATGCAGAAAACTCTGCATACTAGACTATATACCAGTACAAAGTGGGGTGTTGAGTGGGCGCGCAAACGCTCTCCCGACTGCTAAAACTACCCTAGGATACCACCCTACGCCACACCGGGATAACCCTCCGCCCTGCGGGACTAGAATAATCATTCCCAACACACCAGATGCGAGTATGGAGCTATGCTAGGCTCAATAACGGATGTCCCTTAGTTCCTCGTTCTGGTGATAGCCGCGCTGGTGGGTACGTGCACTCTCAGTTGGATTTTTAAACCCGGCCAGATGGACTTAAGAATCTAGCAGAGGGTGCATCTTCGGCACTCAGTCGAGCTTTGAGATTAGTGCTCAAGCAGCTGATATTTTATATATGTCTGTAGGGACACATTCGAGGTGTGTGCCCCTACTGTACACGCCACAGAGTACAGTGACAGGGGGTATGCTAGGGTATGGCAGTCATTGACCTTACTGAATCTTGCAAACGCTAAGTTTGGACAATGCAGGGTGGTGTAGGAATATGCTTTGATCTGTAAATATTTTCTGAATTTTATAGGCAGTGCCTACTTGTAAGAAATAAGTTGGCTTATATTTTTGAATGTGATATCTCTGGATGACTCCTTAAGGGGTTAGGGTGGTGGACTGTCCTTAGTTTAAGCACAGCTTTTATGTGTTCTGTTGGTCAGCCTACTTACACGGGCTGTACGAGCACTGCAGCATCCTCGGGTGTTGTCAAAAGTGTCGGAAAAGATATCCGCGGTTGTGTACGAGTAAAGACTGACGATCAAAAATAAGATAACAAGGAAATCATTGAGCTTTTATACTATGAAAAACATACGACAAGAAAGGCGACTAGAAAACCCTTTTCCCCCAGACGATACAAGCTACTTGTAGTCGGTAACATGAGTGCTCTAGCTGTCGTGATGCGACAGGACGAAACAAGAAATAATGTAGGATAGAAGAGAATCAAAATATGAATCAATGGCTCTGGTAGCGGGTTTCAACACCTATTCCCATTTCCCTCCATCTGTTCATCTGTTATGTGTCTGTGCATGCCCTACTAGGTTTCTACATACCCGCTCTTAAGTTTCGTTCCTCAGGTCTACTGGACGATTCCCTTCTAGAGGCTCCTTTCAGCTTGGCTTCCTGCATTCTCTGAGCCGAGTGATATACTATGAAGATATTGACTTGCATAGCACGACCATTTTATTGCGGGCTCAATGGAACCTTCCTGAAAACCTCCTGCATTGGAATACCAAGGAAGGCAAAGATGCTAGTGTGGGGCTCGCGGCCAACAGTGGTATCAGTGCTACAGCAGCAGTCGCTGGCATGCTTGTGACACCTGGAATACGAGGATACTGTCAGCACGGCATGTTCTCATAAAAGTGGTGAATGCACTAGGGAGAGTACTTCCAATCGCCTTTCATTGCTTCCCTGGTGCTTCGGGATTAGGGATCTTCATGCCCTCCCGATAGCCCTATTGTCCTCATTTGTTGCTTGTAGCCCAATTCGGATTTGTACGCAAAGATACTATGGGACAAGTACAACTAGTGGATGGAAGATCTTAGCGCCCCCCCATTTAGGGCCAAAAATATCTCACTTAAGGGACTCAAGGAAAATTCTTTATAAAGTAAACAATGGGGTAACCCTTGCCGATAGTAGGGATTTTCCATGGGATTCGATTGTGTAACCTTTTTGTGCCCCCAAGTCGCATCGGTCAAAAGTTATTGCAGATATACCATAGATGACGATATTATGAATGTAGCCTTTGCACGGAGGTCTCATACGAAATATTGGAAGTATAACTTCCTCGCCGGCCAAACATCCCTCAACTATGCTTGAGAATTTTTTTCAATACAAAAGGATTGCCGAGAGGCAAGGTAAAATGCACCTGTAGCTTCTGTGTTGTCTGTAGGCTTTTCTCCCGTATACAGGGGCTTTTGTATTCAAGAGATCATAGCGAGAAATGGCTCCCTCTGGACCTCATTAGAGCGGCTTCTCTCACCACAACAGCCAACGATACTCTAGTTCAGTTCTACGGGCCAGAATATTCGATAACGGAAACCCTCGGAAGAGCTTGGCCAAGACATCAAGAACCTATTCACCGCGGGGGCAGGTTTTTGCTAACAAGCGGTACTTAACTAGCCGGCGGGAGGTAGTATCAAGCAACAAGTTGGGCAACACCCCCGAGCTAATCGGACTTAGCATTTTATCCGCCATTGGAAGAACATACACATTGAGTGCCGGAGGAGCAGCTAAGATAAGATCTCTCAGGAAAACGCTCGATCTCATTACTAATAATGTTGGGACCGGAGGTGCCGGCCGATTTGGATGAGCACATTAGAGTCTCAGGACCCGGGTCCCGGTGTCTGCTGGGTGGTAGACCTCACCCTTTCCTATAGTCGTACAATTAAAGGTTAACTTAGAAGCGCTTCTGGCTGCAGAGAGTAGGATTATATCGCTATGTAGGGAAATGCCGACTTGAGGATTCAACGCTGAAATTGTCCTAAATCTAATTTTTCTCTCACTTGTAGGAGGGAGTCTACCCTGCCGGCTTTCGCAATGGAGTTTTGGGGGAAAGATTGTTGGTTGCCAAAGTTGAGATAGGGCTAGGCACAGTTGGGCCAGAGTGTATAAGGTTAGGGTTAGAATCTGCACTTCCCTGCATAAGGGGGCAGGGTGGATATTGAAGAGGGTCCACCTCATAATTCCTAGTCTATATGCTAGGGATCGTTGAATACGAGCAGGAGTGAGGATAGCATTACCGGTAGGATCGCTGGTAGGATACCCCAAACGGCGGGACAGATGAAGCTTGAAGCTTACTTCTGCCTCGTAGTAGTTAATACCTATGCGGTACTGTACTGCTGAGGCTCTTTTAGTCTCGTAGGGGTGGCAGAAGGAAGGGTTTAGGATTGAATTAATAGTACGCTCTTGCAACAAAAGCCATATGGATAGATATTCTCAGCAGCGATCCTAACACCCTTGTGAGTGTTTAGTATAAGATAATTTATCCATTTCGGGGTGGAACCGAAGATCTACTCTGTTCCTCACGTCGTACAAGGTCGGATGTAGCTTAGCGCCATCAGCGACTTACTCGCTCTTGCTCATATGATAATCAAAACTTAATGGACTAAAAATAATTGACCACTACAGAATCCCTACTGCGGAGACGTAACTATCCCATATCGGCGTTAAGAATATCATACCTTAAGCCCTGCAATTATAAGGAGGCAGGGATCCAAAGTAATTTCTGGAGGTTTTCTACAAGAGCGCGACATTTCTTAACCCTTCCTCACGGCTATCATTCTAGGGAATCATCCTTGAAAATGAACGCTTCAACAGCATTTATAGGGCCCGGGAGGATCGACGTGAGTCACCTTCGTCTCTCGCACCCGAATTTGCTAACATGATATCTTAAGACACATCACCACTACTTCGGAGACTCAGTCCCAGAGCTGGTATCAGAATTCACAAACGATGGAGCTCAAGCCTTCTTCTTCCCAAAAGGCACGGATGACCACCTAAAATATATGGATTCCATGGGGATCCAGACGGCCGTGCTAGCACCAAGTATCAAGATGGAATGGCATACCCAATGGCCACCGGCGAGATGGAAGAACCTCTGCGAGAGGACGCTGAAAGCTCAGTTGAAGGTTCAAGAGTCGAACCCGCTTCGCTTCGGTAGGCTTTACTTTTTCTTTTTCATTGCGCTTAAGTATGATGAGAGCTAATCATGGCATGAAGGGACATTTGCCATGTTGCCGTTCCCCCATGTTAATGAGACATTGGACTTTGTGAGGGATATATACACCCACGAGGTCAAGCCGGATGGGTTCGCGCTATCTACGGCTATGGGGAACAAATACCTTGGCGATCCGGCGTTTGATCCCATGTGGGAAGAATTGAATAAGCACGGTGCTGCCATTTTTGTCCACCCATCAGACACCGCCATGCCGCCGGGACTAGAGTATAAACCATGTGAGCACACTACCTCGAATACAAGCTCTAACTAACCTTACATACCTAGACGTCTTCGAATACGCCTTCGACACAGCCCGTGCCATGGCCAGCACCATAATCAACGGCTTATTCACCCGCTATCCTAACCTCAAATTCATCTTCTCCCACAACGGAGGCGCGTTCCCGTTCATGGCAAAACGCCTGGGCGACGTTGGCCCGTCCGCTAAAAAGATGAACAACGGAAAGTCCGTGTTCGAGGTGATAAAGACCAGCAACATCTTTGTTGACACGGCCATTTCTGCCCCGATACAGTGGCCTGTAACGCTGGATATTGGCTTCCCCGTAGAGCGTATAATCTATGCATCGGATTATCCCTATACGGCTGCCGTCGGAGATGTTGCGTATCATGGGAAAACGGGGCCGGAAGAGTCGGGGCAGTTCACGAGACATGAGTTGGACGTTAAGATCGCCCGGGAGAATGCTTTGAAGGGCCTTTTTCCGAGACTGGCTGTGGAGTACAAGAAGGCGTTTGGGGATAAAGTTGACTGCTAAGAGAGGGCAGATGTTGGATGGATAGGAATTTTTTTGATGGATGGAGTAGTTGGAAGTGGAAGCCTGTGCTAGAATTGGTACCTGTGAAGTATATGATTAGAGCTAGGCGTGAATAGAAATCAATACTTCCGTCAGTTAGGAGAGACCTAACAACACCAGATTTCGTAGGAACTGGGATAGATTAGGCCCACGGACACGTGGCTCGCGTTTCTAGGGCTTTAAAAACGTCGAGCACATCATGAATAAGGATTCTTGTAACCATGTGGAGTCACTCGGAGAGAAGAGTAGCAGGTAGAACACGAAACGTCCGGGACAGAAGATTCCTTGTAATATAGGCCTTCTACACCTTAATAAATTGGATTGGGAGGTATACTGTTGTTGCTCCGTGGATAGCGGAATAACTAGTAGCAAGTATGTGGAGGGTTGGGGGCGGGGTTTTTTGAGAACACTGAAAGAATAACAATATTCATGTTATGGCAAAGCTGGGGAAGTCTGAATTTTGGTTTGTAAAATAGGAGTCGAGGGCACAATAAGAGAGTTATCCGGAAGTTCTAAAATGAGGCATTGTTATACATATGGCATGGGTGATACAGCAACTTACAGTATAGCCGACACCACACTTCTTATATTTGCTTTCGACGCGAGTGACATCTCATGTTCGATCCCCCGAACTCGGATCAAAAAACCCCAATTTTTCCCATTAAACTCACAATTCCACTAATTCTTGGCACCAATCTATATATCCGCTCACTACCTTCCACTTTCCATCTCTCCCTCGTCCTCTCCTACCCTCTCCTCTCCTCTTCTCTCTCTCCGTTAACTACGCAAACCCTGCAACCACCCGCAACCTCACAAACCTGCGAAACATGCCCCACGTAACACGCCCCAGCCTACAAGCCCGCAGTGGCCTCGACAACATAGGGTTCGGAGAACTCTGGATAACGGTTCGCACTGCACTCCTCTGTCCAGAGAACCGCATCGGCCTCGCAGGGCCGACCCTCGGCGGAGGTCTGTTCGAAGAGTGGGTCACCGCCAGTCTCGAGAACTGGGCGGGTGAGATGTATTGGGGTGCCGAGGCGAGGGGGATAGCGAAGAAGAAGCTAGTCTGGGGGAATGGTGGGGAAGACGAGGATTGTCAAGAGTGGGTATACCCTCCTATAATATTATGGTTCTCTGGGGGTCCTTGGTTGATGTTTGTTTATTTACCTGTCTTTTTGTTTCCCGGGAAAGCAGGATCCGAAAGGTGTTTCGCGACTTGGTGATATACATCGCTGGTAACGCTCGCTATACAAACAAACTTAGGGCGATCTCACCCGCCGCTCGCGGTAGGGGATATTCCCCCGCGGTTAACGCCTCAGGCGGTGGAAACGATGTGATTGAGGGTGATGGGGCATGTGTCCCTGCACAACTCGGAAAGTGCGCTGGATTGGAGTTTTCAATACCATATATACCCCAGCCGAATGAGTTTCCGAGATTCCAACGAGAGACCGCACCACCTGCTGCCATTCAAAAGAACAAACACAGATACCAGACGAGACAGAGGTCAGCCCCATTCCGTATCAAACTCAGCGAGGTAACCCCTAAACCAGAACCGAGGAGGAGGAGGGGAAATTGGACAGTTCACAAGAAGAAAGTTTCACGGGCTTCTGAGCAGGCAGATACTCCTCTAAACCCTACCCCTCTTCCTTTAGTCCCACCCTCTCATTCTCTACCACCAACCCCTCTTCCACCTCCTTGGACATCGCCCGCCTCACCTCCGGCCCCAACGCTAGTCAAACATTCCGTAGCCCCATCACCGGAGCGCAAACCCCCGAAAGCCTACTCCTCTCATCAGGTCTTTGTAACCCGCCTCGCCGAGAAAACGCCCACGGAACCTGGCTCAACCCTGGTGAAACTAGTATACGTCAGCGACGTACAAACTCTAGATAGCTTCTTGAAAAAACTCTGTCAGAAATGGGGACTTCCGGAGGTGAAAGGGATTAGGGTTGAGGTGGGCGGACAAGTTTTCGAGGTCGATTTGGAGGAGGAAAGGGATTGGGAGGTGGTTTTGGGGGTTGTGGGTGATATGGCGGGGGTGGTTGTTTGTGGTTAAGAGAGGCGCAAGGACAGAAGGCGGATGGGGGGATAGGCGAGTGATGGGAGGGAGAATACAGAGTTTGGGAGACTTTGGTTGTGGGTCCGTAGATTACGATCTAACTTAGGAGTCTACGAGTATGAGTGGGATGGTTTTATAGTAGTCATCATGCCTTGGTTTACGTCTTGCTAGAGAGGTCTGAAATAACTGGGCTCGTAGTACCAATCTTGTTGCAACTAGTTGACGTTTATAGTATAGAACCTTAGATTGTGATTGGATGGGTGTTGTGAAAATGACCGCTGCTGTGGAGGTCCCTGTGCTGCCAGTGATGCTTGCATGACCCCCGAGAAGTTAGCGGAAGAAAGAGGAGATGCAAAAATCATAGATACCCTGAAGGTAATCGACAAGAACGTCATCGACACTCCGAAAACTTTAGTATCAAAATGTTTAAACAAAAAGACTTCGTGAGAGCGAGAGATATCCGAGAAGACCTTTTGAAGCGTGTTGAGGGATACCTTGACGCCGGTGACTGCCTAATCCTCAGAGTGATGTTGAACCTAGCTTCCACATACCTCGAGAGCGATGACCTTGAAAATGCAGAAAGGCTAGCAAGACGGATTCTTGACGAATCGGAATCGATACCAGACGATGAGAAACCAACAAACGAGCGTGAGAAGGCTAACGCGATATTGGATTCAGTACGTGAGAAACGCAAAAAAACCTTGAGCAGTAGACTGCTCTTACAAGGAAGCCTGCTGAGTCCGAGACAAAGTCCGACGAAGGGAAAAAACAAACTGCGTGAATAGGTAACCAAGTTGGGTCGACACAGATGCGTTATGTGGCCCTCCGGAAGTGGAACGGCATGGCATAGGGGCGAGTACGAGCATAGTCCCAGGCAGCTACGGGTGGCAATTGGTGATCTGGTACGAATTGAGCAGCATAATATTCAGTTTACAGTTTATCTCAAAGCGAATGCACTCCATGTAGCGTATAATATCAGCTCGAATGGTCAAACAATGAACCTTGTAGTCCAGATTTCCCTCCACTAGAAAAGGTACGAAAGACATGATAAACCAGCGGTGCCCCGCTGCCCCAAGAAACACAAGGCAACTAAAAAGCGTTATCCCTTATCACAGGGGCAACTCAAATGACATGGCACTTTTCCTCAAGCAATTGTGCAAAAGTTGTGATTGGCGCTGGCAGGGTCGGTGTAGTGTTGGATGCGAGCATGGGTAGGAGAGTGGATGTTGTAGGGGTGCTTCAACTGGATTCGGTGAAGGCCGGGAAAGGGAGGGTGATCTCGTGTCTGGTGCCAGAAATAATGTCGCCTTTCCTGTGATATTTACTGGACCTAATTCTGCTTCACCTTGAGCACTCATAGCTACCGCATTGACTGGTATTCTCCTTAGAAAAAGTCTTGTCAGTTCAGTTCAACTTTAGAGTACCCGTGCCAAGGTTGTGGTTGCGTTGCACCACAACCCACGATCGCTCGCTGGCTCGCGACCTTGGGCACTCTCAAGAGAGTGCCTGACAGCTCAACGGTAATTTACAGCTCAACGGTAATTGTGGCTTACCATAGTAATTTTGTGGCTCAACCACCTTGTGGCCGAATATTACTCTGTAGTTCTCAAAATAGCATAACTTACCCAATACTGGACCAAATTTTATAGAAAAAGCGTAGATATGAGCATTAATAAAAGTCCCATTTTTTTAATTAAATTTTGTAGCTAGAGGCAGGAGGAAGGCTATCTGTTGCACCAGTGGGCACAACATGGTTGGCACTCTTGTGTTCTTGCACCATCCACCACTGAGCCGCAACATGGGGTTGAGCCTCAAAGTGATGTTGAGCCACAAAAGTTACTATGGTAAGCCACAAATTACCGTTGAGCTGTAAATTACCGTTGAGCTGTCAGGCACTCCCTTGAGAGTGCCCAAGGTCGCGAGCCAGCGAGCGATCGTGGGTTGTGGTGCAACGCAACCACAACCTTGGCACGGGTAGAGAGAGAGCGTGGGGGCCAGTTTCAACCCATCTGCTAACCAAAAAGAACCCATTTGATGTCATTTGGGCTTCCAAGAGCAAAGAAAATGACGATTGTGGAGCTCAGGGCCCTTTGAAAATTCCTATTCTGGCCTTGGTGTCTTGAAACCAGCCCCCACACACTCTCTCTACGAGTACTCGAGTACTTACTCTGAGTTGAACCCAACTGACAGGACTTTTTCTAACGAGAATATCTCGTTTTCACGCTAAGAGGTCAGAATAAGGTGCGAACCAGAATTTTTCACAAAGTAGCCCTTCTCGGTTAGTGTTTCCTTTAAATAAATGACAAAAAGTCTCTATTAGAGACTTTCCGAAAAGGCTCTGGATGTGAGGCAAATCGGTTACGGGCCAACCAGATTGCTAGGATTTGATTCTGGATGCGAAATCGCAGTCACTAATGACGCCCCGGGGCAAATATTTGTGAAAATCCTACTTAAAAGCTACTCTCTACTTAAAGAAGCTCGTGTATTTCGCCACACTTTCTTTCGACCTCTTAGCGTGAAAACGGGCTATCAGTTACCGTACGATAATGTGGTACGGTGGATATTTATTACGTCACATCACTCCTTTGTGATATTTCATGAGTAAAAGGCCCTGATATAAAAAACAACCCCACCACACCATTGTGCCCAGCCCTGGCAGCGAGTGAGAATGGTGCCCGGCCACCCTCATCCGATGAATCGGGATCGACATCTCCATGTCTAGATCCATCAGCATGTGGTAACTTAGCGGTATCGAGCCATACCCATACGACGAATCGGGATTGACATCCCCTCGCTCCAGGAGCAGCTTCACGACGCCCCGATTTCAAGATTTGGCCACACGCGAATGATGTTAGGCCTTACTCACTAGATAAAATGGGATCATCCTCTCCTCCAGAAGCTGCTTCGCCCACATTTAACTGCCCACATGAATAACGGTATGAAGAGACGGCACTTGGGCGGGCAGGGCTCTCACCTTGTGGTGCCATTAACCATCTCAATCACGATTTCGGTAATCTCCATGGATGAGATTCCGCGGAGTCCAGCAGTATGGATGGGGTGGCCTGCCAACCATGCACCGAAACCAATTGGGTAAATAGTTTTTTTCTTTTTTGCACAGAGTAAATTCCGGAGGTGGACTGGGGATTAGTCAGCAATGCTGCAAGTGAAGTTTGGCGGAAGGATGATAGAGAGATGTGGCGCAGGAGTGAAACAACAGATATCGCAGTAGCGCGAGGCTCGGCCACGGTCTCGTTTTGTCTGCTCCCCGGGCCGCAAAGTCCCGGTCCACCCCAAATCTCGCCAATCTCCCCGGCAACGATCACCCACCCTTACTATGATGTCATACTCCAACCTCAACCACTACCCCCGGTAATCTGAGATTTTCGAAGAGTATGAGCAGTAAGCTAATGGAGAAAGTAAAACCTAAATACTAGCTAGTATTTGGTTGTTGATCTATGGTTGCTAGAAACGAGTTTGGACGGCTCGCTGTTACAAGGCGGACGAGGACTTGTGATTCGGAGAGTATGATGCACTCCCATACGGTACCGGTACACCGCAGCCCCATCGTAATAGCAGGGCACAACAACACTCTAAGTTCGGGAGCGGTTAAGCCTCCATAACCAATAAGACAAAATAAGCGATCAGTTCACTCTAAGTTCTTATGAACTTCCCCGGTGACGGAGGCCTTTGGAGAATACTCGAGCGTAGCATCGCTCCAGTTGAAACATGTGAACCTAAAAAAATACCAGCGCGGTGCGGCTTTCCCGCAGCCAAGCATAGGGACAACAAGAGACCGAATCCCTACCCGGCAACAGGGAGCAAGTTTCCCTACCACACCGCATCAGAAGTGCTGTGTTGAAATAAGCTCTGATGCACCGGCACTTCAATCCGATTTTATAAACTAAAGGGAGCCATACCAATCCAGGCTTCTCTGCACGGAGGTAGAACGGTAAGTCTTTGCGCAGCTTCAACCCAAAGAGGCATTATTGCTTGCGATCAGCCAGAAGAAAGGGCCCTTATGGCCGAACATATACTGTACAGAGAACATCAGTGACCTCATCCTTTTTATAAGAAGCCTGCTTCCCTTCTTCAACCTAGAACGCATCATGAGTTCCACACAAATATACGCCCCCAAACTTAAAGAGTAGAAAGATGCCTGGTCTATACGAAATAGCCGCCGAATAATCAAGACCCAACCAAAGCTGTCTCACCACCATTAAGGACGCAACCCGATATAAAGGAATGATAGACTATAACGAAACCTGACGGGATACCGAAAAAATAAGGCTCAACAAAAAATTTGGTGAGCGACACCATAACTTCATAACAAAATGGTGGTAAAAAGTGATTGTCTCTGTTTAACTATTTGATAATTAATACACTAAAACCGTCAAGATTTTCCTGCATGGTTGCTTCTTTCAGACATTCCCCACACGCACCAAATTTTTCGTTGTGCCGTGTTTTTCGGTACCGGTATGTCGTCAGGTACGAGTTAGGAAGAAACACATGTGACGAAGGAGTTGCTTGTGGAAAAATGGAAGACGATAACAATACTCGAGTATCTTCAACACGCTGAGGAAATCAGAAACTGAGTGATAGCTCTAGCATCCTACCAGTTCACCGTCAATCCACTACCTCATCGTACAACTCCGTTCCAAAAGTTCTCGCACCCTGACAGGTACTGTGACATGAAGGGCCATAATACATCTGGTATAAAAATTTGTCACGGTACTAGCCAGGGTGCGAGAACTTTTGGAACGAGGTTGTACCTGTACTGACACAGTGCCCCACCAGTGCCACCACACCTAATCCTCACCCCCTCTCACTCGACGTGGCTACCCGCGTCCTGCATGGTGACAACATCTTACATCGCTTTTTTCTTTTTCCGCAAGATATTTCTCCAGAGTCTCAGCCAGTCATCGAAATAATAAGCCCGCCAAGCCTTTGCGCCGTCCTAAATCACGTCAGCAAGTTAGTGAAAAGTCCCACTCGGCTAGTCGTTTTCACTGGTACCGGTACTCGAGTAGCAGTGAAATACAACACTACAACGATGCAAATACTAGACCACAAGAGCGTTCCACCGGGATGGCAGCAAAAGCACATGGAGGTTCTCAGTCGACTCTTTTGAACACGCCGAAACAGGAGAATTAGTAGCATATATTGCCCCAGATGACATAACAAGAGCGGAACACAAAATACATTTATATTGGATATTTTTTTCCGACCAGCCTGTCGAGCATGATGAACCCGAAGCAAGCATCTACGAGACAGCGGTAGAAGAAGAGAAGGCATACCCCGCTGAGCGCTAATAAAAGACGTTAGAGGATACAGTGCGAGTACACGCGGGGAGTCGATAACAGGGAACATTGTGATAAGGCTTTCCCGACCAAAAAGGTAGCCCTCCTCACCCGCACACTCGCCGTGATTGAAATGCTTGACAACCCCTAGCGGCGAAAAAGTTCCGCATAAAACTGGAAGAAATGAAGCAAGAGTTATCCTTCGTTCATCCCCCTATGAGCGGGTCCTGCTCTAGATGCACGTCGGCGGTGTAACAATCTCCTCACGTAGTATCCTCGATGCGGAAGTCCTCCTCATCCGGGATGAAGCGCCATCAGCCGCAACCGAAAAAGAATACTGATTCGCGGCCTCAACAAGAGTTGCTATTACTGTACTCTAGTAAAGAAGGTTCTCTCTCCTCCACCCCATTTTCCCATTCTTTTTTTTTCTCGCTTCGCATTTGGTGGCGCTGGGGGCCGCAGGGCTGACGATTGTCGAAAAAAAAAAGGCCGTGAAAGTTCACGATCCGAGTTGGTGAGACCGTTAAGCGGGGCTGTGATCGTTGAGATGACCGATCCACGACAGCTCATAGTTTGCAAGTACAGGGCGTTTACCGAGTGGCAATTAGAGATTGAGTTTAGTTTGTTTGTTTGCTCGTAAGTCCTGTCTCCCCCGTGCCTGCGTACCGTGTTGAAACATTTTCTGATCCGGTCCGACTAAAATGCAATGCGCAGTGGAAGGGAATTCTCCAATTCGCTCGTAAAATTCACGGGATAAGAAAAAGCAATCACCAACCTTGTTGCGCGGAAGGGCCGACGGGATCTGGTTTGGCGGATTCGTTGACAAGATTAGATGCTTCTTGAACAAACCTATTCCCATATCATAATTCTCCCGTACCGCTTCCTCGAGCACCGGGGGGGGACAGAATACTTGCCGGCTTTCCGAGACCTCCAGCTGAAATTTGAAACTGTGAGAGACACGGCAGCCTACCGGTATTCCAAATCTTGAGAATTCCCGCACGTGCAACGCTGAACCTCTATTGGCCGACCGCTCAGATATTATCCAAGAGACAGTGGCGTACCCGCAAACATGCAAGTAAGCGACATACAGATGCCGAAAAAGGGAGAAGTAGAGAAGACAAAGAAAGAGTGGAATGACGCCGTAGAACATTGGAATAGCCACCAATTGTCCTAACACAGGTGCTCAAACAGCTTACAGGACAGTAACTTGGCTCCAGAATAGGAGCAATATCCATAGAGATGGTGAAATTTCGAGTTTACCAATTATGGTCTTAATTATTATCATTCAAGACTATTTTGCTATCGCCAAGCCCCACTTTTGTATATAATATTATTATATAAGCAAAACCAACCACACAACAGTGTTGATTTCAAGTTCCCAGAAGCATTCCCATTCACACACGACAGTCCTATGGTCAATTCGTCAGCGAGCGGTGCATTCAAATTCGTCGCTCGTACAGCCACAAAACCTAACCTCTCCCAAAAATAATACTGCACAATCATGGCAATGCTGATTCTCGCCCACTCCCATGCTCATGCACGATAGAGTGCTGCTCGGTCCATCACCAAACCAGCGAAAGCCGTTTATAAATGGAGAACACAGCTGAGAGAGCAATTGGGTTCGGAAATGCGCGTAGCCTACCGTACTGCACTCCCGCGTATCGTATTGTTCAGTCAGGGAGCTTAATGGTGCAATACAAGGCCAAGCAAACCTGCTCGAATGCTTAGCATCGTAAGCTAACTACTTGTAGCGACTGGGGGAATAGGATGACGGCATGAACAGAGCTGAAAGAGCGAGTGCCTGCGTGTCTATCATGGACGGGAGCAGCAACTTGGCACCGGCCGTATCACACCCCTGTCTTGCACAATGGAAAGGTGAAATTATTGCAAAGCCTCAGAAGGGAGGGAGACGTACGCGTCCTTTTCACTAGCCACAGAGCACTGGTGTGGGTGGACTTCTCTGGAATTGTGCTCCGGGGTTCGGTTTAGGACTAGCGTGGATGCGCTACATAATATTATTTTCAACAGTCGAGTGCAGCCCTGCCTCACTGCTCCTGCTGGCTCCAGACAGAACAGAAGAGACAGGGCTAGCATAGCATGGGCTCTCTAGGGATGGAGATCGCCGTAAACACGGTGGGCTCAATGGGGGGGGGCAAGAGAGGTTCCCTCGAAGGGTTTGTTGTATAAAGCAGCCCCCTATCTGCACTTTCTCTTGGTCTTTCTCGAGTTCCTTCATTCTTCTGCACACTCGCTATCGACAGTATCTTTTTCTTGTCTGTACCGATAAACGCTCACTTTAATTTCTTCAAGTCAATCCCACCACTACCACTCCAACCATGCAATTCAAACTTCTTGCCGCTGCTCTCTTGACCGCTAGCGTTGCTAGAGCCGCTGAGTATGTTTTCCTTCCTTCTTTCTCGACACGAGTGTACCGAAGATATAATACCTAACAATTTATCACAGTCTCACCGATCTCAACAGCCGCGTTACCTCCGTCGCCGCCGGTGCTACCAGCGTAATTGGCGACATCAACTCGGGTATCAGCGCAATCACAAATGCACCCTCGTCTATCCGTTCAAAAGTCGACTCCGCCATCTCAAATATTCCTTCGGATATCAATTCCGCCGTCTCTAGCGTAAACTCGCAGATCACTGGTGCAGCAGGGGACCTCACTAGCAAGGCCGGAGCAGCCGCCTCGAAGGTCGATAGCGAGCTGAGCAAATACACGTCGGTCATTAGCGGGTACTCCTCCATCAAGTCTGACTTCAAGAGCGTCATCACCGCTGGTCCCTCCGCCGTCAGCAGTTACATCGCGGCGCTTCCATCCAACATCGATTCTTCTGCTCGTTCTGCATTGGCCTCTGCTCTAAACAGCGCTGCGGCCAACGTCGCACCTAGCGGAACCTCCGGATCGGGTTCTAGCGGAAGCGGAGCCAAATCAACCTCTACCTCTACTTCTACTTCTTCTCCTTCCAGTGCTGCTGGGAGGAATGCCCTCGTCGGTGGTATTCTTGGTGCTGCGGGTGTTCTTGCCGTTGCTTTAGCTTTATAAAAAACAAAAGGACAAGTGTTTATACAAAATTATGTAAGCGATACAGCAGTAGGGGTCTGGTTATCATGGATTGGGTTTTATGGTGGTTTTCTTTTTGTGTCTTTTTAGTTATTTGGTGTTTTTATAAAAATTCTTAATCGTTTTCTCAACCGAGAAATACAACACTCATTTTTTGACCTCTTTCGCCCCTCCCCCCCCTCCATCTGCCTTACTTTTGCTGCAGTTGTGTTCGAAGCACTTTTTACTTAGCGTCCGGAACGTGTTTGCCGTTCCAGCTCATCGAGGTCGCACAATCGATCTATGGCTGAAAAAATATATGAAAAAAGCAAAATGAGGGAAGGTGTAAAACCAACAATTTTGCCGCATTCACAAGTACCATCCATCGAAAGGGCCATCCAGCATGTCTACTGTACCGGACCGGACAAGTGTATCTATGAGGGGGAGCTCATTCAAAATTCGAAACTCTTTGGTCGCCCGGATACTTGCCCCGATCAAATAAGTTGACCCCTACACCGCCACCATTTAAAGACCCTGCAAAATACTGTGTTTCAACCGCCCTCCACGCAACCCCCCTCGAATGCGCACCCGGATAGGTACTAGTACTGTTACTTCCTTTCGTCCCGGCATCTCGTCTGGAAAGAAATACAATGTCCCGAAGGTCCCAAAACTCGGACCAGCTGCTTTGATTGAAGTTACGGCTCAATGGGGCAAGGTAAGTATCGAGGGCTTACAGTCGAGGGAATTTTCTTTAACTATTAAAACAAATAAACAAATAGACAAACAAACATGTATGAAATTGAGCTATTTCCAATCTAAATTTACGCGTTCTATTATTCATGTTTCTTGGGACTTGTTGGCTACATGTACCTAGTTGCTCTTGTCTCCGAAAGGCCATTAGTTTCCGATTTTGGCCTCGTCATCATTTAATAGATGATCCGGACGATCGTTTTTTTTTCCCGAGTCCTTGAGTGGTCCAACCACCGAGATGTTTGAGTAGACTAGGCAAGATGTGGTCCTACGGTAGGGGTGAGCATGAGTTACCGTTGAATTGACCGTTAGGCTGTCAGGTCTCGGCGATCGATCCTCATGACGACTAATCCAATGAATCCCTCCCATCGACAACAACAGAACAACAACAGAGTTTTCAGAGAAAAAGCCCTACACAGAGAACTATGATACCTAAAAACTGTTCCTCTTTAATTCTGCAAACTACAGACTCTAATGAAATGAGGCATATCGAAAAGAAAGAAAAAAAGTCAACCCACATACAAATTTACACCGAGACGACATGGCACTTTTTTTGCATACCGGTACTTGTATTGCCCAGCTCAGCTTTGGAAAAGTGAATAAGCGAACCCGCCCCCGGATGCCCAGCATATGTGACATGATGAATACCGTGCACGCACAAAAATGTAGAAACCCGAAAAATCGGACTAACCGCTATGCCGTTAGAATACAAGCAATTCGACCTCCTGTCTTCTGTTAAGGTTTGACGCTTTTTCTTTTGTTGATGTCTCTCCGAGGGGCTGAGCAGCTCTCACCCTTGACCATGTTTTCGCCCCTTTTTTTTCTTTTCTTTTCAAAGTGGGGGAATTTTTCGACGATGGTATCATCCATGGCAGATAGCACATGGTCCAATCCCCGGTATGAATTCGAGTTCCCCACGGGAGGCGAGCTACGGTTAGTGCCGGTATCATAGGCCAGCCGGGGCATGAAGTTCTATGATAGAGATTGCCATTGTATTACTGTATAAAGTTGTTTTTTTCTTCTTTCCCCCACGGAGGCTTGACTTGAGAGGGGGAGAGCAAGGGGTTACTGGGGAGGAGGCGTGTTTCGCCATCATTTATGGTGATCGGGGAACTGAGCTGGGAATTACCATATTTATTGTTTCCTTTACAATATGATGCTGACTCGTCTTTACCGAGAATAACCTCCGAAGCAAAATATCCGCTGGCGGAGGCATACCTTACTAGGCAGAGAGGAATTAACGTGCCGTCGCCACTTGGAAAAACTGAAGCCGGTCGTTTTTTCGATAGACGATATTTTTTTTCTAAAAAATTAATTAAACGTTAGCGTCAAGGCAGTTTTTCAAGAAAAAAAGATCTGATCTTTTACCGTGGAAAGGCCAGAAATGTTCCCCCCTTCTAAATTGCCCGGTGGCGTACGGCACTTACTGTAAGATTGCGGCATAAAAACAAGACTTTTCGATTGAAAAAAGGAAAAAAAAAACCCCCCCCTCGACATCGTCTGTTTTTTGGAATTACGACAGCCATTGAGAAACCCGTAATAACCGGGACGGAGGTTATACTCTCGAGTATGATACTGGTAACCCATTCAGTAAAAAAGCGGCGAAGATCGTGCGACATAGTGTTTGGATGGGAAGGAGGGGAGTGTTGGTCCTTCATAATACGGTAGTTGCCTTAGACTATAGCCAACCTATGATACCAAGAACTAATACGGTACCCATTCAGTCTCGTTTTATTTGGAGCTGGCTGACTACCGGTACCGTACTGCGTGGGTAGTAGGGGGTGTTGGTTTATGAAGTATGGATACCGGCACAACGATGCTTGTATGAGTAAGCTTTCGAACATCTTGCGGACTGGTTTCTGTTTGGTTTTCGACTTGGTTGGCTAGGGTAGGGTATTACCGGACGGACAAATGGGCGTTCGCAATCATCTTCAGCTGTTCACCTTGAATATGTTGCGTAACTGTACTGTACTGGTACTGGTACAGTAATGTTTAAACAGAAGCTTGTGCCAACTGGAGAGAGCGGGAAACAGGGACAAGAACGATCTAGGCAATCGGCGCACACTGTGAATGGGTTTTCTTTCCTTTTGTTTTATTTATTCGTCACACTTTTTCTCTCCGACATAGAGTTGGATAATTCTCCTCTTCACGTTGACTACCGGTACTAGTATCAGCACCATCTAAGGCCATTTCGTTGGACGGATATCCGGCTCCAGCGGCGATTATCTAAGCAGTCGTTGTTGCCCCGACTTGCCAATTAGCATTAACATTGAAGAGAGGTTAGCGTAGGCACGTGATTGATCCGGGAGATCCTTTCTACTCTCACACTTGTCAAATCATTATTCCTTTCCGATATGCCCGGGTTTAATGCCTGCGGCTCCTATTCTTCTAATCCACCCCGGCTGTTTCTTTAAGTAGTTTTCATCACTA
Source organism: Tuber borchii (assembly GCA_003070745.1). Taxonomy (NCBI): domain Eukaryota; kingdom Fungi; phylum Ascomycota; class Pezizomycetes; order Pezizales; family Tuberaceae; genus Tuber; species Tuber borchii. The sequence goes on from NESQ01000236.1 coordinate 100,265, forward strand.
CTAGCGAGTTCATGCGGTACCATATTAGGTCAGATATGTGAGCAAGAACTGTTTGGTGGATTTGCGTTATTCCTACGCCTTGGTTGAGCAGTCCTTCCATACTTGAGAGGGATACCGGTAGCCCCGCTATAGGGAAGCTCCTGTGGATAGCCTGGTAATTGTGTAAGGAGGTTTACGCGCTAAGGGAGAGTAGAGTTTCCCTCTGGCCTTACGAGGAAGCTTCAACTGTCGAATTTGGGGGAGTTTCTTTCTTTTTTTCTTTACGTTTTCTTTGTCAACAATATACTGTGGAATAATCTTTCTGTGCCTTCGATGGTGGAGAGAGTTGGTATAGTGACCAGCTAACCCCGGTCGGGGCCCTAGGCATGATGGATTATAGGTGCTCGGGGGTTTGCTCGAGGTTTCAGCTGATAATTATCTGCCATGAAGGTATAGTCTCTCAAGGGCTGGGTAGTTTAGGATGAGGTATAGTATTTTACACCTTCTGAACCTCGACAGCGCTTGTTGGGTGCTGAGGCGGATAATGGAAGTGTGAATGAACAAGAGGTTAGAGTGGCTTGCTGGTCATTGTAAGAAGATTAACAACTTGAAGTCCTTTAGAAATGTTAGAATTCGTATAGATATAATACGATAGTATAGGTTGGGTTTGTGAGAGAATAAGTAACTAGTAGCTATGGACATAGAATATTATCGAGTGATGTCTTATGATGGTACCAAGAATCTCAATAAGCTTATAACCTTAACTATTCAGCAAGGGCAAATAAGCACAACCAATTATGCAAACAAAATGTTCATATCAAGCTTTACTCTCCTCATTCTTATGATCGCAGGCCTTATCCTAGTCCCTTCTATCTCCAGAAGTTGAACCCAATTTGGGACACTCCAGAAGAGCTCGTTTACTTATAGAGGGCCCTCTAGCAGCATGAGATGGTGCCAACCGTCAAGGAACGCTTGACGACCGTGACCAGAGGGGTGTGGGCAAGTAGATAGTGCTTACCTACGGTAGTGTTCCATCTCATGTTTGGTGGGATATTCACCCACTCCCGTTTGAACACCCGGGTAACATTTGGTAGTAACTTAGGGAGATCGGGTACTCCATGCTCAGTAGCTAGCGAAGAAGTTTCTATGCTGTAGAATCTCAGCATGCACAGCAACTCCTTCGTTGTGGTCCGGGCTCCCGCCGGATAGCTTCCTTGGACGGAGCCAGAGGAGTCGCTGCTCAAGAGTGTGGACACCGGCGTGTAATATCCGTTTGACCCTATAGTGGGGACACGACTAAGTGATGTTCCAGGACTTCTCACAACAGGTTCGTAGTAATGGCTAGACATGGTGTGTCCAAATTTTATCTATCCATTGATATCAGCTCCAAACATCTTCGCTCACTCGGATAAATAAACTCACAGATCCAGTTATCTATCGTGCACAAGAACGAGCCTGTCGCAGCCGCAAAAAGACAAACCAAAAGTAACACATTATCGACTCTCTCTCGCACATATATCCCTCCGACGAAGAGCCAGTACCTCTAGTGGCTTCGGTAGCTGAACACCACAATCGTCAACTACTGTTGTCAGAAACCCTAACCCTGCAGCATGGTGTGCGGTACTCTAAAGTGTGGAGACCCGTAACCAGTGAAAAAGGAAATCGGAATCCAAGTGAAATATGTTTTAGTCAACCCGCCTACCAGAGTGGCCCCGTGTTTGCGGCCCTTCAGGTCTACCAAAGCTGTTCCACATTCAGATTGGAGGGCCAGTGTCACTTGGCGTGAGGTGGTGGGTGGTTAAAGATGAATATGATCCCTTTCGGATTATGGTCACGGAGGACGCATCCTATAGATGATGTTTTTGAAAGATTTTCGAACGAGCAAGTCACTTGAGAGAGAGGGAGGTGTTGCCCAAGGTCGCTACCCATTATCCAGGCAGAAGTCAAATAAACGATCGCTATGATCTAGCCGCTTTGCAATTTGGCTCGAACGTTATTTTTTCTTCCCCAAGCAAGCCACCATCTATGTTCAATCAAACCCCACCCAACTTCAAAAACTCCAGAGACCACCCAATTATTTAAGCTTTCGGTGCCATAGACTATGCTTGAAAGAGGATTTCGCGGGTCGAATTTTGTAGGAGAACTACCCTCGCGCCTATAATTATTGGAGGGCTTGACTAGCTTGGTGGATATTTGATGGCAAGATGGCACGTCTTTTCTATGCTATACCTCAAATTTTGATACGGAATCATATAACACACTATTTCCTTCCTTATAACCCTCAAGCCACAAAACCTCCGAACGGTGGGATGGGACTACTGCGTGTCATACGAACAAGTAGGATAATGCACGTATACCCAAACAGTGTGATATTGGAACCAGAGAATGAGGGGGGCAACTTTGGATGAGTACAAGAGAAGTCTGATTCAAGCACGCCAAGACAAGATAACGCCGTAAACATGGGTAGTAACTCGGTGATGACTAAAATAGCTATATGAGGTCATTAGAGATTGAAGATGCCACAAGGCTGGTTGAGAGGCGCGGATCCATCACTAAATCATGCACATGGATCATATTGATAGAATATTACTTGATATTGAATTCTATCCCGGAGGTTTCGAGCATAAGCTAAAAGGATATAATATTTGCGCTTTCTAGTTGTGATGTTTAACAGAGACTTGAAGAGGAGGATTTTTAACGGGGTTAGTCTAAGGCCGGAGTCTAGGGTCTAGCGCTACTATAAGAGGTAATAACTTAAGGTCATGATTTCCAAGAGTCGGCAGGACGCCTCAGTGCACAGGAAATGATTGACAATCTATGGAGGTACAGGCTGTACAGTACGGTACCTCCGTAGATAACATGGCAGGGGTTAGGAGGAAGGGATGTATTATCCTCTATGAGTAAGCGGATGGCAAGGTTTCACTGGGACGTTTGGGCAAGACTGTGCCTGCTGGTCTGGTTTAAAAATCTTGCATCCGGCTACCGCTATCTCGAATCTTAGGAAAGGCTTGAGGAAATTCATGTGCAGGGAGAAAGGAGTGGAGAAAAGATATCAGCGGAAGGAAAGGAAAAAAAAGTGGGAGAAAACTTTTCATAGCTTGCGAGACCACCATCATAATGGCGGGCCATGCCACTCTAAACTGCGCTTATAACTGTAAACTTCCCTTTCTCCACCCTCAACAGCAGAAACTCCCCATCCACTAACCACCTCCTCCACCGTCGCCCTCCCATTAGAAATCTCCTAATTTTTCAATCCCTGGTACATCCCACTACCCTCAATAATATTCTCTGCGGAACCCATCGGCTTAACAGGTCCCATCTGCCTAAGTTTAACGATCATCTCTTCAACCACCTCTCTCCTAGGCATCTTGATAGATTTTACTCCTAGATTTTTGGCTCTGTTTTAATGCAAGTGGTTTTTGGTCGGGGTTTTTCTTTTCTTTCACGACTTTTTTCCGGAAGTCTTAATTTACTCGAGGAACCACTCATCCTCCACGAATTCGCTGTAATTATCTCCTGTCTTTTTCCTCTCAATCTTTCACTACTAGTACTAAGTATATCTCTTGGATAAGTTTTCACTAACAAGGGCAATTAGTGCTTCAAAGGTTTTGCGTGACAAGCTCTGGTTTTGTTGTCACATTTACAAACCCCAGATACGGCCCTCCGTTCATATAATATTTCTAAACGCTTCGACGTTTGGAAGCATACAGCTGCGCTTCAACAACGTTCGCAAACTACAACATACCAACCTCCCACCACCATCATAGCCTCTCACCACAACAACCGCTACCACACACCTTCCCTTCCTCGCCTTTTTTTTCTTCCACATTTTTATCTTTGTTTGCACCCCATCTATTCCCACTGCCACCCCCCCTACCCCCTGCCCCCGCTACCTGGCACAATAGGGAAGACCATCGGACAGTAGGCAGTACGGTGGCTGTTGGTGCCTTCATCGTTCTATTCCCATTGGACCCCTATAGCCACCGACAGCTTTTGTTTTCTTTCTCGACTTTCTTCCGGAAGTCTTAATTCACTCGAGGAGCCACTCATCCTCCTTTGCTAATCCGCTGTAATTTTCTCCTGTCTTTTCCTTCCCCTGTTACGATTTCACTCAACCTTTCACTACTAGTACCAAGTATATCTTTTTGATAAGTTTTCACTAACAAGGGCAATTAGTGCTTCAAAGGTTTTGCGTGACAAGCTCTGGTTTTGTTATCGCCTTTACAAACGCCGGATACGGCCCTCGGTTTATATTTAACGTTTCGATGTTCGGAAGCTTATAGCTGCTACCGCTGACTTTCGATTCTCGCCCCGCAACCAAATGTTAGACGCCGCGCCTCCGTCTATTGATTTATTCATAAGTTTGGACTTTCGGTGGCTCTACTTTGGCGTAATTGCTAACGCTCCTTCTGGATTGGGCAGATGCCCGGGGATGCAAGTCTGAGACAAAAGAGATAACTGGGAAGAATTTTAAGATTCTAAATAATATAAAGCGCCCGGATCGCACATTGGGATTGCTTGAGGGGCGGGGCAACAATTACGCATTGGCTGCTGCTGTCAATGTCTTGATGACGCCATTACTTCAGCTTCCGGAAGAGAGAGATCTCTATAACCTGCACACCATGGTGTACAGCACCCCTGCGATAAGCTTCGATGGATATCCTCAATCCATGTCATCGAGGTACTTGCTAAGTACTTCATCTATCACATACACAAGGATTCGGGGTCGAATATGCTCTATCAGAAGTGTTTGATGCAACTGCACGAGTATCCCTCTTGATGGGAAGGAAAACTCAGCGACTATATGGGACCCCGTCATAAAATACCATCGAAATGGCATGGAGCCTATAGTTTGTGTCCTCCTTTCAAGGAACGATGCTTTGTACCTACCAAAACTCGAGCATACGCGCAACGAAACATCCGTCCCCGGCTCCACGACCTTTCAGATGGTCCACTAGTAGACATGACCCTCTACATGATCAGCCACAATGAATTCCAGGGCTCAGGCTGTGACATCCAAACCTTCACAATAACCCACGGAAGGATGTCTTCGACGAAGCCAGATCCGACGCTTAGATATAACGGCGTCTGGAAACACATTGAGTTCCAGAAATCTTATCACAGCCACCAATGGACATAGGAGAGTGTAATGTTGTCGGGGAATAACATGATCCTGGGGCATTGGAGACGTCCAGGGACGCTCAACAGTCCAGAGAATTTTAGGGGGAATAATGGCCCATTCGTTCTCTGGGCTGTACCGGAGGGGTCCACAATTGCGGGACGGGACGATAGATTACGATTTCCAAGATAGTAAGTGCTAACTTTTTCTTTGGGCTTTCGCATCTTGTGTATAGATGCATAAGCGGTGTATAAGCTGGCTCGATCCCGAACTTCAGCTGCGGCTATGTTGGCAATGGGGTTTGGGCTAGCTTATGTACGGTCGGTGAATGCTTATCCTTTGTGATGTTTTTGTTACCATTTTCTAAGGGTGGATAGTGGTGGTGTGTTGCCCATTTTTGCGTGAACTGGTAGTTATGGCTCGAGCAAAAGTTTGTGTTCTGGCCTTTTTCTTTTTTTTGCTTCCCTCTTCCTTGTGCTTTGGTTGTTGGCTTGCGATTGGGCACGAATACCCTTTTTTTCTTTATTAACACTTGGGCCGATGTCAAGAGGGGGGGTGATATATATTTGGAGCTGAGTTTGGATATTTTCGAGTGATGAACTATGAGCGGATGAGGGAGCTGGGATATTACGGATGAATTGCATGGGATTTTGTTTGTGAAGCGCAGTTGGCAATCTCGCTATGATGAATTTTGTGCATATGCACTGAACGGCAGAGGTGGCTTCGCAGTAACCCCTCACTCAGTCCCGAATCAGCCATCACACCTTCCCCCACCGACGTTCGGAATCTTATCCCTTGGGCGGTGTGAAACAGTAAAATTCGCGCCCGGCCCAGATTTGGTAACTGTCAGCTAAACTCGGTCAAAAATTTTGATTTTCTATCTTCTCAGTATGGAAATGACTCATCACCCTTGGCGTGTCTTGACATCCTCAGCGAATCACAAAGTGGGCGCGAATTTTACTGTTTCACACCGCCCAAGGGATAGCTGGTACGGCTGACTTTCAAATCTCACTCCACAACACCTCACTCACTCCCGAATCAGCCATCACACCTTCCCCCGCTGACGTTCGGAGGCGACAACGGATTACAACGAGGCGAGTATCAATGATCTCATTGGCTTTACTATTTACCCAATTATTGCCGCCTTTAAACACGAAAAGACCAGACAGTTATATCTTACCCGTGAGAAGGAAAATTTCTTCGAGAGACTTCTAGTTTAGTGGACTGGTGGTTTACTGTTTTATCACTATGGGAGACTCGTGGCGTATGATCTCTTTTTGCTTCTTTTTGCTTTTTTTTTTGCTTCTTTTTGCTTCTTTTTGCTTTCTCTTTCTTTAATCCAATTATTACCTTTTTTCTTTTTTCTTTTGGTAGTTGGTTACAATGCTCACCCCGATAATCCTATTCCTTGGGGGCAGCGAAGGAAGCGCATGGAATGGAATTGGAGGGCACCGACCAGTGGCAATGGGCAATAGAAAAACCCGCTCGGGGTTAAGTATGCCCATCGCTCCGGATGTGGATTATAGCTACAGGGGAGCGACAGTGAAATAGGATGTTTTCTGCATTTTCCTTTTGTCTTCCGGTAGCTTTTTCCATTTTTTCCATTTTATTTCTTGACTAGGTTTTCCTTTTGACTCTGGTGCGGATGGGATGGGTTATCCCTTTTTGCATTATATATCTCCTTTTGCGGCATGGAACAATGGAAAATAGCTTTTCAACTTGTATAGCATTGGGAACAAACGGGGGATTTCTTGCATTGGGTTGGCGGCCGATCTGAACAGGGGATTTGATCAGATGAAGGAACTTGGGGAGGAGGAGGCCGAAGTCATTGATATATAGCTATTAACTTTAGCTTCCTAATCGCGGCTTTGTGCGCCAATTCCAGATCGGAAAAAACCATTACGCTTTTTAAGTTTTGGCCCACTATTGGGTCTCGCTAGTGAAGTTTATAGACTAACTAATCGGGTGTAATGGCCCTCCAAACCCAACCCTAATAATGGCCACTATGATATGCAAATGCCAAAAGTAATAGTAAAGGTAATAGAGGCATTCAGCCCCGGGGTCGAAAAACGTTTTTCGAGTGCCAAGTTTCGAGTTGAGCTAAAGACTAGTGTGAGAGGTGCATGAGACTAGTGCACGATGAATAATGAGCAGGCAGCTGAGGGTGTAGAGGAATAAAGTATCTTAGTATAGTAAAGAAAAGGTAAAAGAAAACAAATCAACTACCTCCTAACTACCGATTCTGGGTCCTCAAAGCATGCAGAACCATCGTATATCAGATGATGAACAGGGTTTTATTGCTCTGCCAAGCGCTACCGATGAAGAAATATTCTTTTCTCTTCTCGCTTCCTATGATATTATCCGACCCCCTCCTCGAGCAAGGATTTGTCTGGCCTCACTTACAGATAATGAATTGCTTACGCTTTGTCGCTTTTCTTCACGAGATATAGAAGAAATAAGCCGCTTGCTACAACTTCCATCTGACTTTCAGACAATTTCTCGCTACCGCCTCTCCAGCCATGAAGGGCTCTTTCTACTGTGTACCTTTCTCGCAGCCCCAACTCCACTTGATACTTTGAGCATTCTTTTAGGATATCCAAAGCCAGTAATTAGTGAGGGAATTAACTGGATGATGGAGTACCTGTTCAGGCACTGGGATTTCCTCCTGCAAGACTTTAGTTCAGGCAAGCTCACTCCTGATCGGCTGTCTCTCTTTGCAAGAAAGATATCAGAACACGGTGCACCACTAGAAAAATGTGTTGGATTTATCGATTGCACGATTCGTGGGATATGTAGGCCATCGCACTGGCAGCAAATGGTATATAATGGGCACAAGAAGTACCATGCGCTCAAATATTCAGCTATCAAATCACCAGATGGCTTAATCTACCACCTTTTCGGACCCTATGAAGGCCGGCGGAATGATAATGCTCTTCTTGCAGAGAGTAAAGTCCTTGAGCGCTATCATCTCTATGCACCAAACTACTATCTCTATGGCGATTCAGCTTACCCTTTGTCTTCATCTCTACTATCACCTTTTTCAAAACTGCGATTAACTCCGGAGGAGAAAGCATGGAATAAGGCAATGTCTAGTCGAAGAGAATGTGTGGAGTGGGGATTCGGTGATGTATTGAGACTATGGAGGCGACTGGATTATCACCCAGATCAGAAGATATTTAGTAGTACAATTGGCATTCAGTACCGGGTTTCTGTTCTTCTTACAAATATTCATATCTGTCTTTATGGTAGTGAAACTTCTCTATTCTTTAACTGTGCACCTCCTGTATTGACCAAGTATCTGAAAAAGATTTCCTAGCTCATAGTTTAAGTTCTAAGCAAATCCTCTTACTCTACTTCTGTCAATTAGTACTACTAGTTGGAAATTACAATTTGATTACCTTATTGGATAGTGGCCAATAGGGTATAGGTTATGCAGGTTTGTGGGTATGCAGCTAGGAGACTGAAGAATATAAGGCATATGTCTCTTGTAGTTTCCTACAGTTTTGTATCCAGCAGAGGCTTTATTCCTTTCAGAACTATGCCTGGCCGAATAATGACTATGGCGGAACACTGCCCATCTTCTTGAACTGAGTAATATTACTCCTAACATAATGAATCCAAAAGGACCGAGGGCGGCTTTCTTTGGCTGCCAAGAATGGAAACAAAGGAGTGGTAAGAATACTGCTCTGACGGAATGACCTCAATCCTCCACAACTGATCAATTTCCTTGCCTAGTAAGCACTATCTGCTATAATCATGCTTTGCACATCCTTAATTACAGTGAAACTTGCTAGTACCGACTAGTCCGCCAATCCTGCACTCTCATGCCCCCTCATCCTGCCCCGCAAATTCAAGATTTCTTTCTTTATTTCTCTTAGTAGTCCGATCATTTCTTTTTCGACAGTAACCTGTGAACGTAGACATTGTAATATTTCATCCCAACTTTCCTGCTGTCTCTCTGCCCGTGAACTAGTAGAATGAAGAAATACATGACTTAGTTCAGCAGGGGTGAGTTGTCTTCGTGAATGGCGGAGGTTCGAGACAGGAGTAGAAGGAAGATGCGACTCCTGTATATTGCTTGACCCTGTGATAGGAGAAGAAACTGCCTGCCGGAGTGGTGTACTACTAAGTAGTGAAGATGCATCAGTGCGAGGCGCTAGAGACTGAGACTCTTGAGAAGACCAAGGTTCTTCGTAGTCACTTGGAGAGAGTATTCCTTCACCGGATACAGTTCTGCTTAAACGCTTTCTAGCACGCCAATCATTGACCCGGCGAGATGATAGAGCAATTCTACCACCGCTCTCCTCTTGATTCATGCCATTGTCTGACGCCTCAGCAAGTATCCGTTCCATCTCCCTTCGCCTAACCCAACCTCTTAGTAAAATCTCTCGTAATGCAGCACCTTGAGCGTGCTCGGTATCGGCTGCCTTTCGCTTTGTGGCTGTACGAGTGGAACGATCTGACTCCGCAGTCTCTTTCATATAGCTGATTGCATCAAGGGACCCTGCAAGTAAACTCATCTATCGTTTTAATTAGATTTAATATATTACCAGTGTGATCCACTAGTATACTTACTGAATTTTCCGTTAGACTAAAATTTTTCTTATTTGCAAGACGACGAAACCCAACTTGTTGATGCCGGCTCTGATTCTGACTGCTTATCTGACCTCTACCTCTTGCTCTAATTTGACCACCAGGTTCGCTATCTTTCTCTGGATTTTCTTCATTCAAATACTCAGCATTCTGATGTAAATGAAGAAGTTCTGCCGTTCGTGTTTTCAGAAATGGTGTCTTTTTGTCCTTAAAGAACCCCTCTGCTTGAAGATCTTTAAGCACATCCTCCCAGTATGCGCCCCGTTTACCTTGTCGTGCACCGAATGGATTTCGAGACTTTACTGCCGTTACAAGAGCCATACATTCTTCCAAAGAGGCATTTTCTTTTGGATCTGTTGGCCGTAGGCATCTGAGATGTTCTACCTCCTCTTCTTGTTCTCCCTCTGCCTCTAATAGCTCTAGGTCATCTTGTCTTTCTTCCTCCCATATGACCATCAGCAAAAATATACCATGCGTCAGGTACGCTAGTGTTGCGCCCTGACGCAAGTGATCTTACTTTTGCGCTCTCAGCACCTGGTGCGCCCTGACGCAGGTTGCAGCGCTCTTTTTCGCCTGGGGTGCGTTGCCACACTAAATTACCCCCCAACCTTCTGGACGCACTTCACAACACCATCGCACATCTGGATAGACCACTCAACTACTCTACTTCCTGAGTACCCCCTAGTCAATACCCGCCTTCTGACTAGTATTCCAGCCTTCTCTCATACAAAAATAGGGGCTACTCTTGGCAAAGACAGATAGGTTAGTATGAGCGCTAAGTGAGAAAGCCACCATAATCTTAATCTTAAATTTGCACCAAAGACACTAACACCGGGCAAAGGTACTACTAGTATTCTATTTTCAGAACTTGATTATTCACAGAGCGAAAATGCCAGTTCACTCCAGTGTGAAAGCGAGTGATAGCTAGGACACTCTCTGCCAGTGGTGTTGTGGTTTCTCGGCACTTAGCCTTTGACGCGACGCGACTCCGCACTTTTATCACCATACCACTTTCATCACCACACTTTCATCACCACACTTTCACCACCCCCTCACTAATCTCAACACCAGCCTACTCTAAAGTCTTCACAAAACAACCATTTCCCATAGCTCTAGTACAGAGTGCTCTGAAGGGGGGTCCTTATGCCAGGTTTTTTTAGTCTTGGCTATTTGGAAAGCGCTGACTTTAAAGCCAGATTCCCTGGGCGTTAGGGATGTGATCACCAAGCCCTTTTCCGACAGCGTTCTATGGCATCCAATCTACCGACAGCCAAAAGGGCATCTCCATATGACCATTTCCCATGGCGCTACAGAGTTCTCTGAAGGGGCAGTCCTTATGGCGGGCTTTTTTAGCGCTGACTTTATAGCCAGATTCCGGGGGCGTTAGGTATGCGATCACGAAGCCCTTATACGACGGCATTCTACGCCATCCCCTCTGTCCACCGCCAAAAGAACATCCCCATACGAGGATTTTCCATGGCGCTACAGAGTGTTCTAAAGGGGGAGTCCATATGCCGGGTTTTTTTTGGATGTTTGGAAACTGCTGACTTTAAAGCCAGATTCCAGGGGCGTTAGGCATGCGATCCCGAAGCCCTTTTACGACAGCGTTCTACGCCATCCCATCTGTCCACCGCCAAAAGGACGTCTCCATACGAGCATTTTCCATGGCGCTACAGATTCCTCTGAAGGGGGATCATTATGCCGGGTTGTTTTAGTCCTGGGTGTTTACTGAGTGCTGACTTTAAAGCCAGATTCCGGGGGCTTTGAGCATGCGATCGCGAAGCCCTTTTACGACGGCGTTCTACGCCATCCCATCTGTCCACCACCAAAAGTACATCCCCATACGAGCATTTTCCATGGCGCTACAGAGTGTTCTGAAGGGGGAGTCCATATGCTGGGATTTTTTGGATGTTTGGAAAGTGCTGACTTTAAAGCCAGATTGTCAGAGCGTTAAGCATGCGATCGCGAAGCCCTTTTACGACGGCGTTCTACGCCATCCCATCTGTCCACCGCCAAAAGGACGTCCCTATACAAGCATTTCCCATGGCGCTACAGTGTTCTCTGAAGGGGGAGTCCTTATGGCGGGTTTTTTGAGTGCTGACTTTATAGCCAGATTCTGGGGGCGTTAGGCATGCGATCATAAAGCCCTTTTACGACGGCGTTCTACACCATCCAGGCTGTCGACCGCCAGAAGGGCGTCCCCATACGAGCATTTTCCATGGTGCTACAGAGTCTTCTGAAGGGGGATCATTATGCCAGGTTTTTTTAGTCCTGGGTGTTCACAGAGCGCTGACTTTAAAGCCAGATTCCGGGGGCGTTGAGCATGCGATCGCGAAGCCCTTTTACGACGGCGTTCTACGCCATCCCATCTGTCCACCGCCAAAAGCACATCCCCATACAAGCATTTTCCATGGCGCTACAGAGTGTCCTGAAGGGGGAGTCCATATGCCTGGTTTGTTTTGGATGTCTGGAAAGCGCTGACTTTAAAGCCAGATTCCGGGGGCGTTAGGAATGCGATCACGAAGCCCTTTTACGACGGCGTTCTATGCCATCCCATCTGTCCACCGCCAAAAGGGCGTCTCCATACGAGCATTTTCCATGGCGCTACAGAGTCCTCTGAAGGGGGATCATTGTGCCGGGTTTTTTTTCGTCTTGGGTGTTTACAGAGTGCTGACTTTAAAGCCAGATTCTCAGAGCGTTAAGCATGCGATGGCGAAGCCCTTTTATGACGGCATTCTATGCCATCCCATCTGTCCACCGCCAAAAGGACGTCTCCATACGAGCATTTTGCATGGCGCTACAGAGTCCTCTGAAGGGGGATCATTATGCCGGGTTTTTTTAGTCCTGGGTGTTTACAGCGTGCTGACTTTAAAGCCAGACTCTCAGAGCGTTAAGCATGCGATCATGAAGGCCTTTTACGACGGCGTTCTACGCCATCCCATCTGTCCACTGCCAAAAGGACGTCTTCATACGAGCATTCTCCATGGCGCTACAGAGTCTTCTGAAGGGGGGGTCATTATGCCGGGATTTTTTAGTCCGGGGTGGTTGGAGAGCTCTCACTTTAAAGACAGTTCTTATGTAAATAACTAGTAGATAAAATAAACCATTTAAAAGGGCTTTATGAACTTGATATATGCTGTGACCTAGGTCAGGAGTGGATAAGGGGACTCCCTTGACTCTTTCCTGAAGATGTGGTATTGCGCCAGGTGTGTTCAGGAAAATGTAGTATTGCGCCAGGTGGGTTCAGAAAGTTGTGGTGTTGCGCCAGGTGCGCCCTGAGTTAAACGAGTCCAAGGTTGCGTCCTGATTCGCGGTTGACGTTATGTGCGCCAGGTGCGCCTGATGCACAGGGGGCACAGGGCGCAGAGACTTATTTTTGCTGATGACCCCAGGAATTTCCCCCGCATGTGGTTCTGTCATTCTTCTAGCGGAATCACTAGATGCTTGCGGATTGGGTATTGCTGTTTGAGCAGAGTCAAATCCGTTGAGGTCTTCATCGTATCGACCATCTGCAGCTTCCTCCAATCCAATTTCTTCCCTTGTTGCCATTTTCGAAGGTGATATTGCTTCAAGATCGGAAGGTGTTTCCTATTACTTTTACGCTTGATTTAGTTTACTGATTTTTTCACACCACCTTTTCCTGTAGCCCCTTTGGTTGGGCTGTTCTATACCAGTTTTATTTAGTCGCATGTGTTGCTAACTCTATTGAGGATCGCGTTGCTGCATCTTTTTCGACTCGAAAAACCTGCATAATCGTTTTTCGACCCCGGGGCTGAATGCCTCTAATAAAGGAGTGACAAGAATCAAAAAATGCGATGAAAAAAACCAAAAGCCAATGGTAAACGGTTATCTCCTCCTTCCTCTTTACGCTATTGCCGTTGACTTCCCGAATACAAGTACAAGCCACCTCGAGACCATCTATTTCTACCTACCCGCTTATAATATGTCGCCCGCCTATCACATTTTTATAGATTGGGGCGGGGAGCTCGGTCATGTTTAATTTTTTCTTTTGATTCGGACTTGTTAATAATGAGCGATCGGTGGATAAGTTTCAAATCAGGAAAGCTTTTGTCGAGTGGTTGTATAAGTACCGTACAGCATAAGGCCTTGCTTCGCTCGAATACCGTATTTACTCGGTCGATTCGCTAGCGCCGGCTGGTCGCTAATCTCGGGTTTCAGGACAAAGGTTCTTAAGAGGGATTAGTGTTTTCCTAACATAGTATGGCATGAGTCATTTGGCGGTGTTGGATCTCATTAACTGGCTTGCGCAATTCTATTAACTTGATAAACTAAACCAATCTTGGGCGATGTCGTGATATACACAGATATTCGACGCTAGCGAATCGACCGAGTAAATACGGTACTCGAGCACGGTACTGTACCTAGTACAGTAATCTGCGAGGCAAAGTCAAGTTGCGGTAATTTATCAAACCCTTACAGGTGTGGTACTGGTATTTCCGGGGCATGGAACTGGTTGGTGGGTTGTTGACACATAAAGAGTCACACCTCCCCGCTTTTCTCAGCCTAGGCACTCAAAGGTTTTGTAAACTCTCTGGTCTACCTTTCATACCAGTATTTCTGTATCGTACCATTTCTACGCTTAACCACCATTTCAGAATATCATGGCCCAGATCGCGATCGGTGACAATAATGACAACTGCGGCAACACAATAGGGAGCTACAGTCGCACCTCGCTGTCCCAGACCTCACTCTACCGGATCCCCCGCTGTCCCGGATGAAATCCTCTGAATTCTAAATCGCTCCGCACTAAAGCCTAACTCGCTGTCCCGGACAGATTCCGTGGATTTTGTTTGGATTTTGGCCATCCGGGATAGCGAGGTGCGACTGTACAACACCACCATTTATTCCTCCGATGAGGATGCAAAAATTATGCATTGGCTCTCTCCACTTGAGCCGTGAAGAGATATTGTTCAGGAGTCCCCTGAGACGAAGATATTCCTTACCAAGAAGTCCCATGTCTGGGGAACCATTCAAAATTCTTTTACCAAGGCGATTGCGATACCTATCATCCCAAACGAGGACGATATCAGGAATTATATGGAGATGGGGTTAGACGCAGATAACACATCAGAGGCGATGGGCAATTGTTTACGGGGGGAGGTTGTGAGAATTATTCTGGATAAGATGTCTAATATGTACGTTGGCGTTTCCCCTCTATCAAGGGCGTATACTTACTAAGGCTCGCGCAGATTCCTCCTTGTTTCACTAAACATTGAGGCTATTCTGGAGGAGGTGACAATTCGTTAGAGAAGAGAGAAACTTGAAGAGGTGGAACGAGGCAACGGACTGAGCGACGCTTACACAGCCACCCTAACTCGGCTGAAGGCGCAGAAGGGAAATAGGTCAGTACTTGGGCTGAGGGCGCTGATGTGGGTGTATTCGGAAAGGCCACTGCTGGCCAAGGAGCTCTGTCATACCCTAGGAGTGGAGATAGGATCTACAGATCTGGGTCCGGAAAACATTCCTGCCATGCGGACACTCCTATCCTCCTGTCTGGGTCTTCTCACGGTCGAGGCGTCCTCGTTCACAGTCCGGCTTGTGCACTTCACCCTACAGGAACATCTTTTAGGCGATCCTACCCTATTCCATATTCCCCACTCAACTATTGCGGAAGTTTGCTTGACATATCTCAATTTTGGATCTGTTAGAGATCTTTCGCCGGCCCTAGACGCGCCCTCCCCAACCATACCTCTTTTAGATTATGCTACTATTTACTGGGGGGGGGGCACACCAGAAGCGGGATGACGGAAAATGTCAACATACTTGCAATGAGGCTTCTCGATAGGTTTGATGAGCATATATCTGCTCAGCTCCTTTTATTGCCGTATGAGCACTATAAGATCTTTGGTCTATTGTTTGACGGGAAAGGAGGGCCTCTGGGAATCACCAGACTCCACGGAGTAGCATATCTCGGGATTATGGAGGAGATGAAGGAGTGGGATGTTAATGCGAGCGATTGCACTGGGAGTACGGCTCTCACATGGGCATCTTACAAAGGGCGGTCGGAGATTGTAAAGATGCTTTTGGAACGAGAAGGTGTTAATCTTAATCATGTAGACACCAATCATGGCCGGACACCACTCATGTTGGCGGCTGGGAGTGGGCATGAGGAGGCCGTCAGGATACTTTTGGCGCGAAGGCATGTAAATGCCGCTGTGGCAGACACCAAATATGGTCGGACATCACTCTCGTGGGCGGCTGAGGGCGGGTATGGGGGGTTGTAAGGATGCTTTTGGAAAGAAGGGACTTCAATCCGGATCAGGCAGACACTGAAAATGGCTGCACGCCACTCTCGTTCGCGGCCCAGGGCGGGCGTGGGGGATTGTGAAGGTGCTTTTGGAACGAAAGGACGTCAATCCGGACTAGGCAGACAAATAGAGTCGGACAGTACTCTCATTGGCGGCTGAGAGTGGGCTTGAGTTGGTAGTAAAAATGCTTTGGAAGGAGAGAACGTTAATCCCGACTAGGCAGACACTGAATACGGCCGGACACTACTCTCGCTCGCGGCTCAGCGCGGGCATGACGGGGTAGTAAGGATGCTTTTGGAACGGAAGGACGTCAATCCCAACAAGGCAGACACCAAATATGGTGGGACGCCCCTCACATGGGCGGCTAAGGGTGCGCATGAAGGGGTAGTAAAAATATTTTTGGAACGAAAGGACGTCAATCCCGACCAGGCGGACACCGAGTGTGGCCGGAAACCACTCTTGTGGGAGGCTGGGGAGTGGAATGCGAGGGTAGTAAAGGTGCTTTTGGAACGAAATGGCATCAATCCCGACCAGGTAAAGACTGAATATGGCGGGACGCCACTCTCTTGGGCGACTGAAGGGGGGCATGAGGAGCCCTCGGGCACTAGGTGCGGTAGCTTATCCGTGGAAGCGTGATAAGATATACCGCTCAACTCCAACCTTCTTCTGTCGTGATTTTGGGACCGCAAAATAAGAAGTCACACAACCCTCCAGCTCTCCAGCTCTCCAGCCTCCCACCCCACAACCCCACAACCCCACCATCACAACCTCCCACCATAACAACCTCCTACAATCACAACCTCCCACCACTGCAACCGCTTCTACACACCTTCCCTTCTCCGCCACTTTATTTCTTCCACATTTTCATCTTTGCACTCCATCTATACCCACTACCACCCCTCCCCCCCCCTCAGCGGACTTTCGACTCTCACTCCACTACATCTCACTCACTCCCGAATCAGGCAGCACACCTTCCCCTGCTAAGTTTCGGAGGCATACAACTGCTATGGCAGACTTTCAATTCTAATCCCGCAACACTCCTACAATCACAACCTCCCACCACTGCAACCGTTTCTACACACCTTCCCTTCTCCGCCGCTTTTTTTCTTCCACATTTTCATCTTTGCACTCCATCTATACCCACTACCACCCCTCCCCCCCCCAGCGGACTTTCGACTCTCACTCCACTACATCTCACTCACTCCCGAATCAGGCAGCACACCTTCCCCTGCTAAGTTTCGGAGGCATACAACTGCTACGGCAGACTTTCGATTCTAATCCCACAACACCTCAGTCACTCCGGAATCAGCCATAACACCTTTCCCCGCTGAAGTTAGGAAACTTACAGCTGCTCTCCCTGACTCTCCACTGTAATCCCGCAACACCTCACTCACGGCTGAATCAGCCATCACACCTTTCCCTTCCGACGTTCAGAATCTTCCCGTTACTACAGTGGACATTCGACGCTCACTCCACAAAACCTCATTTACTTCTGAATTAGCCGTCAAACCTTTCTCCGCCGACTTTGGGTGGCTTCCAACTCTGTCCTTACCTCCCGCCTTCTTCTCTTCCTCCTTCGGCTTTAGAACGAGCGAGTCTTCCTCGCCTTCTCCGCGGTCCTTATCCAACGGCTTCTCCCCAGTCGTGGAACTCTTCCTCCTAACTTTAACTCCCAGACCTTTGCTTCCCACCTCCTTCCTTCTTCTCTTTTTCCCAGCAGCCCACGCCGCCGTATCCTGATCACCATCCTCTCCACCGCCAGACTTATTAGCCTCTGACTGCTGTCTTCGAAAGTCATCAAGTCGACTCTCGAGTTCCTCCTTCCGCGCGTCTTCAACCGCCTTCTCCGTTTTTAGAATTGAGTCCTGCGTGAATTAATCCCAAGAACGCTCAAGATGAATCTTCTCAGAGCAGTCAGTGTGTTGAAGCCTGTGGGGATTACCTGGTCTGCCTCATCCCTTTATGCATGCCGTATCCCCCCATATAGTCGTCCCCAATACCTTACCAGTAAGTTGAAAGATCACTATAACTACCTTTTGTTTTCAGTATAAGCTAATCGGTTATCGTGTAGGGGCTTTATCGGTGATAGGTGGCCGGAATGCCAGGGTAGAGGGGGAGGAGTGCAACCCCTTAGCCCCTGGTTTTAGTGTTGGGACTCCGAAGGGGACATTGATAGGCGATAGCATCAACAAGAGCCAAATGAGAGGCACAGGGGTTGGGGCATTCCGGAAGTCAGGTGCCAGGCTCAAGAAAAAAAAGATTAAATGGGCAACATCATACTCCCAAATGACAATCCCGCAAGCTGAACTCCGCTTGGGGATCCCTCTGACACCGATTGGTCTTCCTGTTCCTGAGATGCTCAATGGACAACCCGTATCCTTAGGGGCAGAATCGCTATCCGAGGTGAAAAATACAATATACAGAGCCCTAACCGACTACCTCAACGTCGCAGGATACCCCACAGAGGCCAATGAGGATT
The DNA here is from genome assembly GCA_003070745.1 of Tuber borchii. Classification (NCBI taxonomy): domain Eukaryota; kingdom Fungi; phylum Ascomycota; class Pezizomycetes; order Pezizales; family Tuberaceae; genus Tuber; species Tuber borchii. Next base: position 118,704 of record NESQ01000236.1, read on the forward strand.
TTAGGGAAGCGAGTATTAACGACCTCGTCTCTTTTACTATTTACCCGATCATTGCCGCCTTTCAACATGAAAAGAGAAGACGCTTGTATCTTTCCCGTGAGAAGGAGATTGCCTCGAAAGACCTCATGTCTAGTGGACGCGAAGAATTCGTGGTGCTCGACTTCATCTCGGTTGCACAAAAAAAATATGTTTGCATTGTGGAGGCTAAAAAAGTATCGCTCGGTGAGGCAAGAAAACAATGTTTTTTAGCCATGAAAGATATGCGTGATGCAAATGGAGGAGGGATGGTTTATGGTTTTATCACCATGGGAGATTCGTGGCGTATGGTCTCGTTTAATGGGGAATTCAAAATGTCTGAAAAAATCGAACTACTATTTGACTCCCTGCCTAGGGATAAAAAGAGGTGGATGGATCACTATTCGATCCTAGTCGATTGCTTCAACGTTGCTCTGAGCAATGGTGCGAACGACCCAATTGTCCTTGCTCCTGCTTGAAAAATTTCTTTTTTTTGCTTCTTTTTTGCTTCTTTTTTGCTTCTTTTTGCTTTCTCTTTTTTTTCTTTTTTCTTTTTCAAGAAGGCGGATGTTTGTAGTTGGTCACGATGCTTACACTGATAATTTTATTCCTTGGGGGGTCGAAGAAGGAAGTGCGTATAATGGAATCGGAGGGCACTGACCAGTGGCGACGGGCGAGAATAGAAAAACCCCCTTGGGTTAAGCATGGCCATCGCTCCGGATGTGGATTATAGTTACAGGGGAGCGACGGTGAAATAGGATGTTTTCTGCGTTTTCCTTTTGTCTTCCGGTATCTTTTCCATTTTTTCCATTTCTTTTCTTGGCTAGGTTTTCCTCTTGACTCTGGTGCGGATGGGATGGTTTATCCCTTTTTGTATTTTATATCTCTTTTTGCGGCATGGAACAATGGAAAATGGCTTTCAACTCGTATCATTGAGTACGAGTACTCAAGTACTCGAGTTCCAGGCACATAGAAGGGGTAATGTATGAAGGATACTGTGCTTGTATCTGCCTTGGGATAGTAAATTATCGGCCTTGGGGCATGACATCCCCTGCCATTGCCGCCTACAAGGTCAACCTTCTCAGTGAGTGTTTTGTGTTCTCGTAATTCGCCCAAGCTATCGTCTACAGCAAGTAAATTGCCTAACGGTTATTCTGCATCGATCCGTGAATTAGAGGGAAAATAGAGAAAGGTGGTACTAGTATGAATTTTACTGGACATTAAGTCTGCCAATAGTAAACCTATTATCGCTTAGAGAACTGATTTTGTGTAATCATGATCTGCGTTCAACAAGGTGGGGTTTTGTCCCGGTGGACTGTGTCTAAGAATGATTAGAAATCAATTGACGACTTCACAAGCCATTCAAACACCCCCACTCGATAGATGCTGAATAGTTGATATTCTGTGATGAAACGAGCGAGTCATCCTAATTAACAGCAGGAAACTTTCCTGTTCAAGTTTAGTCGTCCGAGAGAGAGGGGTCGTCTAGCCCCCTGATGATATTTGCCTCTCTAGTTTCCATATTTGTTGGAAGTTTTCGTGTTCGTCTGCCTTATGCTAACCAGTAGCAAGGTAGTTGTGTAACAAAGCACGGACCGTGTGCTATGTCGCTAGGCCTTCCTTTCTCAGGAAGGTCTGGAAAATTTTAGTTTTTTTTTCTGTCTCGGAAGGGGGAAGTTAGTGGAATTGCGCACACCAGCTAATGATTTAAACACATCCTGGGAGTTGATCTTTTACTGCGGCGGGAAAGAACTAACCCTTTTGAGGAGCTTTTGTCTTTGAATCTGGAGGTTAGAGGGGTGCCGGAGGTAGCGAATTTAACGAGCAAATACTGCACTGGTATGTTGATAATGGGTAGATCTGATGACTTCAATTGGTTCGAAGGGAAGTTCCTATTAAAGCTGTGACTAGACAATGCACTTTGTACTGGAGTAAGTTCAATAAGACAATGCTTAAGCATTAGGTTACAGACTATCCCGGTAGCTGCAGTCTCCACGAGCCTCCATGAACAATATCTTTGGATAAGGCGGTGAGTTGGGGTTCCGCAGATACGAAAGGAAAAAGAGGGCTCGCAGATCTTGCGCGACGTTCAACCTATTCCCGGTGGACTGGTGAGCTTCCTCCTAGGCTCTTAGACTACTCAGTCTTCGGGACTCCCGGTTTCCTACCGTGCTGGCCGCACATCCATGCTAATATTGTTCTAACCGCTTTGTCAATTGAAAGAACAATCCCGAAAATATAAATAATCGCTCCTGCATACAGTACAGGAACTTGATACCGCCCCTTCCTTCGACTGTCCTGGCAACACGGAAGATTCCTCCTTTCACAGCACCGTTAGGGAAATATATGGTCAAGGCACTCCCTACGTTCCTCGAGCGACCTCGGCGACAGCTATGGTGGGCTGTGCAGTGGAATAATTTGCCATCCAGGCGGGGGGGTTCTTCTCAATTGTCTCGCACCACAAGGCTCTGGGGTGCTGAGTGTGAAGTGGTGGTAGTCAATGTACCATGCGACCTCTTCAACCCCATGAAAGTTGGTGATTGTAGTGTCATACCCCCCCATAATTCACTCGAGGAGCCACTACACCTCACTCACTCCCGAATCAGCCATCACACCTTCCCCCGCTGACGTTCGGAGACTTACAGCTGCTACCGCTAACTTTCAACTCTCACTCCACTACACCTCACTCACTCCAGAATCTGGCAGCATACCTCCCCCGCTAAAGTTCAGAGGCTTCCAACTTCTTCGGCTGACTTTCGACTCTAATCCCGCAACACCTCACTCACGGCTGAATCAGCCATCACACCTTTCCCGTCTGACGTTCGGAATCTTCCCGCTGCTACAGTGGACATTCGACGCTCACTCCACAAAACCTCATTTACTTCCGGATTAGCTGTCAAACCTTCCCTTCTCCGCCGCTTTATTTCTTCCACATTTTCATCTTTGCACTCCATCTATACCCACTTCCACTCCTCCCCCCACAGCGGACTTTCGACTCTCACTCCACTACACCTCACCCACTCCCGAATCAGCCATAACACCTTTCCCCGCCGACATGAGGACCCCCGCGATGGTAGATATTACCCCTAGTACAACTATCGCCAGCATGGGGAGAAGGAAGTAGGGGTGTAAGAAGACGCGGGGATTGAGGATCAGCCCAGCATCGGTCCTTTTGAGCCTGCAGGTAAGAAATAGCCGAGAGTAGCATGACCGGTGATGGAAGCTGTAAACAGAGTGATGAGGTTCACTAGGCCAAAGGGTGGTAGACTACCCCTAAGGGAAGCACACATCTTTCTAATGGCGTTGAGGGTCCTTGGAACAATTTATCCAACGGGGGAGGTGGAGGCAGAATAAGACTCCTTTACGGTAGGGATAGTCATTCCCCCCGCGCTCCTTCCCGATATGGGGAGATATTCGCGTGAGCCATATTATGGAAAGCAAAGGGGATCCGATGATGATGTATGGTTTCGATGAGCTGCCGTATAAGGGACCGATCTCCCGGTGCATTCATTCTCCCTCAATGTTGGGCTCCTAACGTTAGGTCATGGTGCTAACTTATAGGGTAAGTTACTTGCTGGCTGTCATCGCACCGCAACTTCTCAAGCTTCGAACATTCTAGAACGTAACGGATGGGGCGCAACTGTAGCTACGGTTATGAACGAAGTAAGCCCATTCGCACCCAGCGTTTGATATTAGATTCTTATCGAGCAATATCAAATGACCGCTGCCCTGTAGCTCGACAGTGGGATACCGTAAGGAATCGAATGGTTGAATCTTGCGCTTAAGACAACAAAAAGCGCCGGACCTTACTAGCAAGGGAAACTTCAACGTCCTAGGACGAAGTTCAATTACCCGAGTTCTTATAATACCTGATAATACGCCGGAGTCATCTCCTAAAATGACATTATTTCATTCACGACTAAATATCAAGACATTTTTGCCTATAAAGCCTTTCAATCGCGCTGTGCTTATATGTTTTATTATGAATAGTCTAAGCCCTGAATTATGGTTGTGACCCTGGCTCTTTTCCCCCTAGGATCAATGGGTGGAATGTCCATCTCACAATTTCTAAGATCCCTTAACTTAAATATTGAGCCTATCTCTCACCACCACTATCATATACCAGGTGTGGCGTCAATCTTCGACTATACTGTACTCGGCAAAGCAAGCCCAAAATCTCCGACTCTACTCTAGATATCCGAGATCTTAGCTTCATCCGTAGTAAAACCTCGGCCAAGAAGCCTAGGAGGATATCAGTTATTACGCATTGTGACTCTAGAACGGATAGACCCCCTAGTATTGCTCAGCTAGCTTATGCTTTGAAGGGATGGAGAAGGTGAGTTACGCTATTCTTCGATTCCAATGGCGGTATCGCACATGGGGTCCCCTCCGTGGGTTTTTATCTTAGCTGTCACGGTAGTGAGTTAGTAGCAAGGACTCTGAGATAAGCTTTGGTGATCAACACTTGGCATTTCGACTACGCCTATCGGCTCTGGAAGCTTGTGGGACCCTAAACGCGGGGTGAGCGAGTGAGTGCAACAAGCACTACCGGCACCGGGAGGGGTAGCGAGCCCCTTGTGTGACGGTACTCGCCGCTGGACATGGGCTCCGGCAGTCTGGTCTGTGTGACCATACATCCGCAGGGTCTGGTAGTCCGGTCTGGCGGTAATGTCTCGAGTAACGGTTACTGGGTAGTGTAATATTATACAGAGCACTTACACTGACCAATAGAAAACCCAAATGGCTCCGATTGCATCGATTGCCGAGTAAGCATCTGTATACAGATTGGGAGTTTTTTCTTCTTGGGTTCGTTTCACTGATTAGTTACTCCGAATCTCCGCAATGGTATTGGCATCGGCGTCGTCCTTTGACATACCGTAAAAACTGTAATAATTGAGTAGTGAGCTATGTAGTTAGAGTTGCCCCCTCTGGTAAGGTCTTGTGTTTTTTGCTTTTATATCTCTCAGAGGAGCTCGGCTGAGCCGCTCGTTTTCTTGCTGTGATTTTCGCCTCTTTTCTGAAATAGGGAATTCTCGGCTACATAGCACCAAAAACTCAATTACCGTATTCTAGTTTTTACGGTAACTTCTTGAAGTCGGCTATTAGAAGTTGCCAACTGAATTGGTGATATTCTCCCTGAAGCTTGGTAAAGGTAAGCTGCGATCCGTTACCCAGGCCCTTACCGCGCTATACTCTATTTTATCTTTTGCGCCCATACCAGCTTCCTGCCTTGGGGTATTGTATCTAGTTCATCAGGAGTGGGCCCCTCCTCATGGGTAACCTTTCATCTTCAAGCCTTTTCTCCACCTTTAGATTAGTGTTGATGCCGGGCTTCCCTGCAGGGAACGAAATCTTGCTTTGTATTCTAGTATCATGGGCACAGGAGTACTATAGTAGAAGCTGTAGTGGTGCATAGCAGGGGGTATCGGCTCGCCTGATACTAGGGGCCCGGGAACATGGAAACATCTCAGAGACCTAGACTTCTTGTTTTGGTCGATTCTTAGTCTAGTGTGGTATGCTGTTTGGCGCTTCCACTACTCTGGGGCTACCCTGGGAATGGGAGTAATTAGTTTGTCGGCTTAGCTGATTAGCGTCTGTAGGACTCTGAAGTGGGATATCAATTTTGCCGCACTCAAGTGACCGCCATTCCGATTTGTGGCATTTTCCACTCTCATCAGCATTCCTTGTACTATAATACATATGAGTGTGTAATGGGAAATTTATTTCTAAAAGGGTTCTGGTGATGCTAGGGGTGTGGGAGGGTAGAATGATACAATTGGCAGAAGTGCGCTTCCCCACTATCAAACAATTGGTAGTTGATATCATATTACAAACCCTGCCTAATGAGCAGGCCTCCTACTTCATTCATTATTTTAGTTCTGGAGTTTTTACGATTTACGCTAAAAATTAGGTATTATGTGTGAAAATTGGTAGAGAGCCAAGTTGGTTGAAAGCCGTCTCAAGCCGTTATTCTTCAACCGCATATTTGCATATATCCACTGCCTATTTTGTACCCTTCGTTCCAACTATCAAAGAGGCGGCCCAGGACCCTCCTGTTTACCCGCCCCTATAACACTAGGCTTGGGGCATTAGATGAAGCTGATTGCCCTCCTAGGTTACAATACAAACCTTAATTGCGATGGGGAGAATTTCGTGGCAAAGCTCCTGCTGGGTGCCCTACTGAGGGTGGAACCTTAAGGGTCCCTTTTCACTAGTCCCTCTTTAGAGCCATCTTAAATATCAATTTTCTTCTCGAATTTTCTTCTTCTTCCCCAACCATTTTCACCTTCCTCACCAATACGCCTGCTTTGTAAATTTTGCACCCCATACTCTTGTAACGGTAATTTCTTTACGACTTATCTACTCCTCGCTTTTATTTTGGTTCTACTGTGCTGACCGATATATCTTTTCTGGTAAGTTATTGGATAATAATGGCTAAGGTTATCTACTCTACTGAAGCTCCTCTCCAGGATCTGCTCCTGGGGGCTGCGGCTCAGGAAATGGAGCCAGAGAACACCACTGCCAAGTACCTTATTGGACCCACAGAATCTCAGTGGGATTACCTACTCTCAGTTATGCCCGGTATTCTGGGAGTTGTTTTTATTTACATTTTGGTTAAGCTTGGTCTTCACCTTTACAAGACCCGTAATGACACTCCTTTGAAGGACGTTCCCGGTCCATGGCTTGCGTCCTGTTCCCCACTCTATCGCTTTTGGTACGCGGTTGTGAAGGGGAATTTTCATAACGATTTGACAAACCTCCATCGCCAGTACGGTAATGTTGTACGTATTGCCCCGAACGAAGTTTCTATATGGGATCCTCGAGCTGTAAGCGAGATATATGCGCATGGGGATAAAGGCTACGCAAAGTGTGATATGTAAGTTGGTCGTCTCACAGTACCTAGATCATTGCTTAAATTGCCTAGGTACGATATTGCTCTTCCAAATGGGTTTTTCAACCTTGCTGTCGAACGTGACATCCAAACCCACGCCGAAGGCCGTCGCGCAATTGCCAAAGACTACAACATGACTGCAACCCTCATGGCGGAGGCCCATTTTGACAATGTTATCAAGGACTTCATACTCGCCCTTGATAGGAACTTTGCGCAGAAGGGGGGTGTTTGTAACTTTACAATTTGGAGCGAGTACTTTACTTATGATATGATCACCGATCTGGTTTTTGGAGAGGCGTACGGGTTTTGTAAGACTGGTCTTGACGTCGACGGGAGCCTCAAGGACTTGAGACAGATGTTACTCTTGAGTCCGTTTTTGTAGGCCCCTTGAGTTCCCTGCCGGTTGAGAAGATTCTGACAAGATAGGTCCTACCTCCCCTGGATTTGGCCGGTTACACAAACCGAATGGGTGAAGAAACTCGGGATGAATCATTACTCAAGGGTTTGCCATGCACCAGTTCATTTGCCCTGACTGTCGGGGTGAGTGGACTGACAATGAAGACAGAATATCAAGGCAAATATTACGAAGCGCTTGAACCATGGCAACTTTTCCGGTCGCCGCGATCTTCTGGACGGGCTACTTAAATCGCAGTATAGAGATGGACATGCTCTCCCCTTGGGAGAGATTACGTATGTTCACATGTCCCTTTATTTCTAATCACTAACTAATGTTTACTGGTCAGCAACCATGCCTACATCTTTATGTAAAACATCTTTCTTCCATTTATCTTTTTTCCCCAAAACTAATATTTCCAGTCTCGCCGCCCCAGACACCGCCTCGGTTGCCCTTCGCTCCATTTTGATCAACCTTGTCCGTAATAGAGATGTCTACAATGCAGTAATGGCCGAATTGACCTCCCTAAAGCTCTCTAACCCAGCGACCTGGAAGGAGCTCGAGGGCGCCCCCCTCCTCCACGCAATTGTTAAGGAGACCCTTCGTCTGCACCCCCCGGCTGGCTTCAACCTTCCCCGCGCAGTCCCTGCCGGTGGGCGTACTGTTTGCGGGCACTACCTTCCCGAGGGAACCACTGTCGGAATGAGCGCTTGGTGTGTTCATGCAAATGAGGATTTCTGGGGTAAGGATACATTGGAATTCAAGCCGCAACGCTGGTTGGATCCTGAAAGCGCATTCAAACTCGACCGCTACGGACTCAGCTTCGGCCAGGGTGCTAGAGCGTGCTTGGGAAAGAACATTGCGATGGTTCAGCTGGTTAAGGTTTGTTTTTGTTGCCTTCCGGGGGTTCTCTCTCCCTTCGCCGGGAGGGTGGTGGCTGATTGTAATATCAAGGTTACCGCGCAAATTCTTCTCAACTTTGAGTTTGAGCTTGTTGACGAGCACAAAATCCAAGCAGTGTTCTTATTGCTTGTTGTTCTTGATGGGGTCAAAGTCGCTTTTAAGCGTAGGGCTGGTGGGCCGCTCGATGACACCGTTGGGATGGAGGGGGCTGCTACTTAGCTAATGATTGTACACCACCGATGGGGTACCCGGTTCACCCATGTGGCCCTGGAGGCTTTGTGAGTTGTTGCCATACATCCACATTCTTATGTTTGTTTTATAAAAAAGGGTGTAGAGGCTCCTGTACATTACTTTTCTCTTTTTTGAAGTGTTTTTTGGGACTCTTTTGTGGGATTTTTTGTATAGAGGCCGGGTTTTGTTCGTAGTAATGAAACTAGATCTACTCCCGAAATAGTGCCTTTCAGTGATACTTACTGTGGCCCATTAGGCAGCCTGGGGGCGTGCCTTAATAAACTGCGGCCGCGGTGCTTTGGACTACAGACTGAGCAGCCAAGATATCTGGTAGATTACTAAGGATACCAACGAACCATAGCCCATGATACTGACACAAGCAAACCAGCATTCCCGTCGATCACAAGATGAAGGGCTTCTCTGCCAAATTGAGGAGAAATGAACGACAAACTTCCAATAAAAAAAAAATGTTGTCAGACTAAGAAACCACCTCTGTCACGGTATCCGGCTCGAATCTAGGGCTTACACTCAACCAATACTACCTCCCAGCCAATCGGAGAATTTCCAACAAACCCTATTGTCTTGAGCCAGATGTCAAAAGCTGCAGGGAGATTTTTATGGGGATCGGTAACGTACCAGGATGACGTTTAGCGGCCAGTCAAACCTATCATCTCTTAGAATTGAGAGGGAGGGTGCAGCACAAGAAGCTTGATTCTGTGCCGGTGGCCCAATACCCTGGGCAACTCTCATGCGGGCATACTATGCAGCCACGCAAGCTCGCACAACACCCTCCACCTTCTACTCGCAAATTCCTTCCCCTTCCCTTCCCTTCCTCTTCCCTCCTTTCCTCTTTCCTTCTAAAATTCCTCCCCACCTCTTCCACTCCTTCCGCTCCCTCCTTGACCGTAAGCGACAAACAAACACTCATCACCAGCAAACATACAAACATTGACAAAGTACCTTCCCACTTCCTCCCCCCCTTCCCCCATCCACTTCCTTGGATATTTTTGCGAAAAAATCCTAATTATTTCATTCCTTCTTTCACCAGACAAACCAACCTCAACAAACATGGATGCAACTACCGTCACCTCCGCCTCCGAGCCCCAATCTTCCAAACTCAATGAAGCTGCTACCCACGCTATGCCCTCATCCGAGCAGCACTCTCCCGATGCTATCACCGAGACTAATTCCTCCTCTGCGCCTGCCACGGCTCCTGTTGGGAAATGTGGCTGCTTTCCAATCCTCTCTTTCAAACCATCTTTCTGAACGGATAGCTAATCCGTGTTCTTGGTGGATATAGCCCCAGCCCGCAGCCTCACCGCAAGGCTAAAATTCAACACCCGCTCCCCTTTGTTTGGAAAGAGCAAGGGGAAGGATAAAGCAATTGGCAAAGAGAAGGAGGTCGCCACCACCACCGCTCCTGCTGCCGATGATGCACTTATGGCTGAAGGAGGTGCGCAGGAGGAAGCCAGCGGTCCGAAGAAGGGTGGATGGTTGAAGAAGAACCCCATTGGAAAGGTTGTTAAAAAGGTTATAGGCGCGTTTGCATAAGCAATAATGGGTAGTGCTGTGCTGGAACTCTGCGGATCTGGATAATTGCTTCCTCGGTATAACCGGGGGTATGTTACGGAGGCTTCTTTTTTTTTGCTCCTGCTCTCTTTCTCCCTCTTGCGAAAATAGGGTTCGTTGCTTTCTTATTTCCTTGGACATATATATACCCAGGCCACACTCTACAACACTCTCTGCTTTGTCTTTTCCCCATAATCGTATTTCCAGATGTAATATCTATGATACTAAAAGCTGCTTGCTCTTCCCCATGTGTAGTGAAAATCTCACAATCATGAATTCTGTCAAACGTGATGTCTGTGCCCTTGATAACTCCAACCTTCTGCCGCCACAATATTGCTTTTCCATCCCTCTTCCCCCTCTAATGCCCTTACCGGAAGGGGGTGGTATAATCCTCTAAAAAATTAAACACGAAAATTTCACCAGCGTACTATATCGATATCATAGTACGGGGCTGTGGGACGCTTCAGATGTCAATTAGTGTGAAGGTGGTTTCTCGGCATTGGGTTCGCTCGTCAGAGGTGGGAAGGTAGGAAGGTGTACTGGTAGTGCGGGGAGTAAGGGCGAAGTGTATGGACTTGATACCTTATCCTCGTTCGCTCAGTCATAAATTTGCTTTTTAGGATAAATTGTCTGCTCTACAGGTTAACTATGGTTCCGGCCGTCTATACTGTGCACCTCAGATTTTGCAACAGGGGACGCCTGAGGTGCACAGTATAGACGGCCGGAACCATACCTACCACTAATAGGAACAAACAGGTAGGCCTAACCCAGACTGTACCCCTTTCCTATATATTGCGGCACATTACGATTCAGCTGTAGGTTCCTCCTCGGGATTACCTTACCCCCACCCTAAGTCACCTTTGCCCAGGCGAGCTCTTCCTCCTCCCAGATTCGAGTGATATTACGTGTACAGTACGTTTTATACTTAAGCTACATACCTATAAAAGCGAGCGTTACAATAGTAAATAAATAAATAGGGGAACGATCGGGCTATAACTTCCTTATAGAACGGTATACTAGATATTCAACAATAATTGCAGAGACGGAATCTTGTAATACACAATTGAGAACTACGACCAAGACTTTATAAGAGTGTGCTACAAGTAGTACTCAATGGTCAAACCCGGGGTTTGGCCTCCGCACCACACTCACGTACTGGCCGTGATAAAAGTATTCATAGATCTCGACTAAATATCTTCCTTCTAGTACTAGCTTGATTGATGAATGCTAAGCTAATAGCATCAATAATTTTAGTATGATAGCAGGAGAGCTTATCACTTATCGTCTGACCTAAATTATGATACTGTCTCTGAAGTTTCAAAGGGTCAAACCCGAGGTTTGACCTTGGCTTGCAACCTCTTAGTAAGCAGCAAGCGAGCGTCGTTAGCCGCTAAACCAAGTGTTCCCAAAAGGGGGGTGAGTACTAACCGTGCCAAGGTTGCGGCGTGCGGCCGCAACCCCCGGATGTTCGCCGGCTCACAACCTGGGGCACTCCTCCTGAGTGCCTGACAGCTCAACACAACTTTGTGGCTCAACACAACTTTGTGGCTTAGGATAGGTCTATAATTTTAAATAGATTTTAACCAATAGAGACCCAAGATTCTCATTGCCACACACGATACTCATTCTACTGATACATGCAACAATTATGTCACCTCCACCAGCCTTTATTCTTCCTAGCCAACGAGTTGAGCCTTATGAAGAGGTTGAAATAAGAATCCAAGCTGCTATTACCTTTATTCAGAAAAGTGACAACCCATACCCGAATGTTGCTGAGATCGCACACACCTATGAAGTCCCAGTCCACCATCTTCGAGCACGATTACAAGGCCGTCAATCCAGACAGGAAAGACCAGGAGCCAACCACAAGCATACCCCCGACCAGGAACTTGCAGTTTGTCAGTATCCTGATCGTCTCGATACAGTTGGCACTAGTGCCAGACTGCAAATGGTTACCAGCTGTGCAAATACGGTTTTGCAACATGCCCATTCTGGCCCTGGTTCACCAGAGGTTGTTAGCGATCATTGGGCAAACCGTTTTCTAAGCCGCCATCCAAAATACTTTATCCAAAAACAAAAATCAATCGATGCTGACCGCAAAAATGCTCACCAGCCTGACAATATCAGAAAATGGTTCACAAAGTATCTGGCTATTTGTGAAGAAAATAGCATTCAATCATGCGATTAGTACAATTTGGACAAAACTGGTTTCCGTATTAGAATCGGCCGTGACCAATGGATTATAACCCGCGATTCGACCCGCCAGGCCTACCGAGATTCATCTACAAATCGCGAATTAGTAACAGTCTGCGAAATTATCAGTGGAGATGGTGAAGTATTACCCCCTATGGTTATTATTCCTGGTACTATTCATCAGGAGTATTGGTATACAACAACTCATATCCCTGATGATTACCTTATTTGCCTGTCAGAAACAGGTTACAATAATAATTCATTGACCATGGGTTGGCTCGCCCATTTTGAAAGGTTTTCGGCAAAACGACAATCTGGAGTTTATCGACTACTTCTTCTTGATGGATTTGGCTCACATTGTATGAAGGACTTTATCGACTACTGCAATAATCACCAAATTGTTCCCTTCTGTCTTCCTCCTCACTCAAGCCACCTCTTGCAGCCCCTAGATATGGTTGTATTTCAACCATACAAGCATTATCATGCAGAAGCAGTTGAGGAAGCAACCAGATTGGGGTGCGGTAATTTCGACAAAGCAGAATTCCTTGACAGAATTGATTTGATTCGCCTGCAGACCTTTAAGCCATCAACTGTCCTCTCTGCCTTCAAAGCCACTGGCCTTATCCCTTATAACCCTGATATCATCATTTCGAAGCTAAGGGAAGCAGTCCCCTGACCAAGTCTTCAGCTTGAACCAGCGTCTGAATCGCCAGTAGGTATTCCAACTACTATTGCAAGTCTCAGGACTCAAGGAGAAGCACTTTTGCGTGATGCCAAGGAAATGTCGCCAGACTTCCAGGAACGACACAAGTTAGTTCTTCAGGGAGGGTTAGCCCTGGCACAATCTGGAGCATTGGTAATGGATCATATGGAAAATACTCATGCAGCAGAGCATGCTCGAAATGCCAGACGCCATGCGCAAAACAGAAGGCAAGTTCAAAAGGGAGGAGTGCTATATGCATCTGAAGCACGTCAAATGGTGGAGCGAAGGGAAGATGCAGAGTTGAAAAAGGCAGAAATCCAATTACCCAGGGCACAAAATACCAAAAAAAAGGCTGATACTGCAGCCCATAAGCCTTTTCTTGATAAGATAAAGGCAGCCTATACAGCTAGGTGTAAAAGATTAGCTGCAAAAAAGAAACAGCAAAGGGAGGAAGCAAAAAAGCTGAGAGAGGAAGCTGAAGCAGTGGAGAAAGCTGAAGCAGAGAAGAAAGCTGCAGCAGAGAAGAAAGCTAAAGCTGGGAGGAAAGCTGAAGCTGGGAAGAAAGCAAAAGCAGTGAAGAAAGCAAAAGGAAAGAAGTGAATGTAGATTAAGATACTCTTATTCTCATTTTTCAAGTGTATACAATACATCAATTCTTTTAGTTAACTACAAAGTCATTCTAAGCCACAAAGTTGTGTTGAGCCACAAAGTTGTGTTGAGCTGTCAGGTACTCAGGAGGAGTGCCCCAGGTTGTGAGCTGGCGAACATCCGGGGGTTGCGGCCGCACGCCGCAACCTTGGCACGGTTAGCTTATATATTCAATATTCCACAACCCCAGTGACGAAATTTCAAGATAAATCTCATACATGCTAATTCGTTCAGGGTGAGGTTGGAGTTCACTCCACTTCTCCAGAAAAGTAAACTCACTGCACGTTGAAAATAATTTACCCACTATACAAATATACAATCTTTGCCCGCAGTACCTTCTAATCGGCTATCTCTCAGCTGTATTCAAAACGGACGTTTGCTTTAATAAATTCCATTGATTTTGCACAAAGGTTAGTACTACACAGCTTATTTGACTTCTTCGAGAGATTCTAGTGCTGTTGGAAAGAAAGAGATAGAAAAGTATTACATTAAGGCCGCGTTTACCTATCCGTCTAGTTTAGAGATTTTGGTGGGGCTACTAGACGGTGGCATCTCAACCAACATTCCATTCCGATAGATGTGGCAAAACTGTTTACCTAGTTTTTTACCGTCCTATATTTTAGCTACTAGACGGTCAAAACAGGACGCAGCCCAAGTGGGCATCTTGGAGCCTCCTTCTATCAACACCACCATAATGACCCTCACTGTTCATGCTGGCAATCACAAGAATAGCAATCAATCTGCTCTATTTTCCTTGTGCACTTAGTAACTACACTCCCCATAATCTGGTGCCAGTTAAAAGACACAATTCCCATCTGGGGTTTGTGAGGTGGCATTGTTTGTCGGTCCGATATCTCGGTTACTGAGCGCTGTTGGGGTCATGGTTGCCAACCTCACGTTAGTTTATCAAAATTTACACACTAAACTGGAGTAGACGGTGTATTAGGTAAACATGTGCTCATCTATTCTCCCTACACACCATCCACCATCTAGCCCCCTCTGACGGTCGGCACCGTCTCCGATTGCTAGACGGCCGTCTATAGGTAAACGGCCCCTAACTTACCAAGCTACGAATACCCCAACCAACTCAAATCTGCAACAGTTACCCGCACGCACGCAGGCAAGGTACAGTGCGATACATGAAGCCACAGCACATACCGTATATTCCAGAATATTCCAGAAGGGCGCAAGATGTACTCGTACAGTACCGTACTGTACCGATCCGTCGCTGTCTGTTCTGTCTTTGTAAGAAAGTTTTTACGATACCGGATGGTTCCGGGCGCTATGATAGGTACAAATTGGCAGACAAGCAAGCTTAATTCCACCTACCGTAACGCGGAATATCACATACGGTAAGCTGCTTCGAATCAGTTGAATCATACATAGATGAACAGTCACAGCAACCTCCACGCCTAGGATTTCCCCTTAAACGTACTGTATTCCGTTTAATATCACTTCTTTGAGGATTTATAGAAGGGGTTGTCGACTCGAGCAGGGGATATATTTGAGTTCGTGGGGGCTGGCATGAGTAATTAAAGTTTGGGTAGGTGGTAATTAATTAATACAGTGAGTGATATCTTGGCGTTTTTCTTCTTTCCCGATTAGGAAGTATGATAGGATGCATGTTGCTACAGTCTTCACCGTAGTCGCGACGAAACTGGGCGGGCGACGAACAGGGATCAATTACGAGTAATTTTTCGTAACCCTAACCTTGACGATTGCTTTTTTTGCCCATAGAACACCCTTGTTCATCGCCCGCCCAGTTTCGTCGCGACTACGGTGAAGACTGTACCGCTTTGATGGGCCGTACTCGATATATTTGTCTTAGCTAAGCTGGAGAAGTACGGAAACTAACACAAAAAAACAACCACGAGAGCAAGCAAGGAAGCCCACAAAAATTAGAACTTCATCGTACTTTTGAAGTCTACTCCCAAGGCCACCGTTTCCACAGTCTCGTTATTATGATCCCCGTGGATAAGATTCAGGTCAGCTTCTCTCAATCCGCTTCATTCCCATCTCAAAAACCTCTTCACCACCTCATCAGCTCACTGTCACCAACAACAAATGACGCTTACACCCTCTCATCGCTCTTCCTTAGCCTTCGGCCTTCGTTGGGAATCCAAACTTTTCGGTCCTGTGCCCGCTTGGGCAGCAACCCCGAACATTGCCACAATTGAGGCGCTGTCGCGACAACATCTTGGTGCGGACAACCTTTCTGTGGAATTCCTCGCAGGCGGGGCGTTTAACAAGGTCTATTTGATCACGGTTCCTTCGAACAATATCCTGGGCCCGAAGTTCTACGTCTTCCGCGTAACGCTCCCGGTCGAACCCTTCTACAAGACCGCTAGCGAGGTTGCCACTCTCCGACTGTTGCGGCAATGTACCTCACTACCAGTTCCAGAGGTATTCGCCTACGATTGCACAACCGAAAATGAGTTGGGCTTCGAATGGATCATTATGGAGAAAATCCCAGGAGTACCTTTGGAGGAGCTCTGGCCCCTTATGAGCCTCGAGGACAAGAAAATTGTTGTTGAGCGCTTGGGGCAATTCTCAAAGGAACTCCGTGAAAAGTGCAAATTCAATGCCATCGGGAGTTTGTATCAGCGCACCGAGCTCAGCGAAGGCGACTTGAAGGTCACTGTGGCTACTGATTACAACGATTTTGTGATCGGGCCCATAGTGAACTCTTTTTTTTTCATTGGAAAGAGGAAGCTACTGATAAAGAGGGATCGCGGGCCTTATCGAAACGACCAAGCATACTTACTTGCATTGATGAAAGTTGAACAGGAAGATAAGAAACTTCTCCTAAAACTCACTTCTGGTAAGTAGGATAAATCGAATTGATTGGCTACAATGAAGTAACAACATGTTAGATAAACGCGCCGCTAGCATTCAAAAGGCGAAGGATGAATATTCTGAGAGTGATGAGGATGAGGATGATGATGATGAGCTTGCCGAGGATGTTCCAGAGATTCAGGAAACCATCCAACAACTCCGCGAAATTCTCCCTTCCATCTTCAAAGACATGCAAACAGAGGAATTCGTGCTGCGTCACCACGACCTTAATCGTTCAAATGTCATGGTTGACTATATGACACTCGAGATAACTGGAATCATCGATTGGGAGTGTATTACCACCGTACCGGCTTGGGAAGACACCTATCCTAAAATGCTACGGGGAGAAGATATGGAGGAAGAACCAGAGCCCTTGGCATTCGGGGATACTGATGTGTCCCGTGTCGAGAGATGGGAGAAATGGGAGAATACGAAGCTGAGAAAAATCTTTGACCAGGCTGCGGGTTCGGGTGCAAACAATGACAAAGATGCATGCGATAAGCGTGGCTTCAGACAGCGACTTAATTGGCTTGAAATTTCGACCAAGATTGTGAAGGACTGGATTATTGAGTATGAGGAGCGAAAGCGTGAGCAAGGCTGTTAAGCACTATTTCGCCATTACCATTTTGCTATCTCAGCAGTGAAGGGGATACCGGTATCCTTCATGTTCATCATATGCTTTTTACATCATAGCTGTCACAATTAGGGAGGTTTTGCTACGACGGTCGCCGCATAGACTGTACTTATTTTGTAGCGAGTATCTGTGTTGCAACTAGGTCAGAAAATTTGAAGGTTTTGCTAAGGACAGTTCAGAACTTGGTGTGGT
This sequence comes from Tuber borchii, assembly GCA_003070745.1. Lineage (NCBI taxonomy): Eukaryota > Fungi > Ascomycota > Pezizomycetes > Pezizales > Tuberaceae > Tuber > Tuber borchii. Next base: position 135,913 of record NESQ01000236.1, read on the forward strand.
CTTTGTTCTTTCTATTATTTGCACTTTATCTCATTCTCTTGAAAAGGAAAATGGGGGTTTTTTTAAAAAAAAAAAAAATTTCTTCGGGCTTCGGGCTTTCTTGGCTTCAATAGCTTGTCCGCCAAACTAGTACCCTGAGCAAAAATCAAAACTTCTGCTGCTCCCAACCCTTCAACCCAACAGTAGCCCCAGTCCTATGTATCTTATAAGGCTAGCATACAACAAGCTGCATATAGTGGTAGAAGCTGCAGGGGCCTCTTGTACTTCCGGAAGTATTTGTGGCATTGAGGATCAGGCGGCATTTACAGAACACTATCCAGGACATACTGTAGGGGAGATGTCCTCTTGGTTCGTAGCAGCAGTGAAGAAATTTGTGTGGGCTTTTCATGATTCGAAGGTCTACCTACCTAATTAACCAAACGGCGAGGGAGTTCCTGCATAATTAAAGGGACTACTGTGTTTGGTGAGGGCACTTGGCAATATACCCTATGTTTGATGGATTCTAACTTTATATCATACTGGCTGATATTTGTATCTTTCGCTATCATACAAGACTTTGGGAATGACCCATCAACCATAAATCCTATGGAGGTTTCCTGGGGCACTAAAAGGCATGCCATAAATATTGCCGGAAATACGTCCTTCTCGATTACGCAGCTGGCAATTGGGCAGGGCACTTCCGAGGTTTGTAGAGTCGGGAGATGGAGCTATTCGAGCTATCGCGATTGATTAATGGGGCAACACTGGGTTAACTCGAGTGGAGTTTGTAGTATCATACCTGGAACCATATCGTACAATATCTACGCTTTCGGGAAGCGAGGTACCGGTATAGAAGGGTGATGCTACGGTAGTATTTTATCCAAAGTAGTGGAGAGAGGTAATGGCGTCCTTTGGAGGGTATACTACTGGCATGGTGTTTAAAGGTTGGACGGCGGTGAGGTGATAATTGTGCTATACGCCATTGGCCACATCCCCGTGGGCAGCGCTCTAATATTTCGAAAAACGGGTGTGGAACGGGAGCGATCACGATGATAAAAAATTGGGGGTTAGTTTGGGGCAGGGGGCTAGCATCGTGTGCAGCTTATAGATAGTACTACTCTCGAATCCATTACCTAGTCGTTTTGTGCAGATTCGGGTAGTCGCGAGATATAATGCTTGCAGAAATACCACAATGATAGGTAGAAATGTAGCGCTGGCTGCAAAGTGGAGCATCCAAAGAGTTGCCTCAACCACGTATAATACAACACTTCCATTCAAATTCAAAACACCTGACTAGAAGATAAAAAAGTAGCGAAGTCTTTTAAGAACTAGTGCCCAAAGCCGCCGCCACAGCGATCGCTCCACAACCCTAGCATCCACCTGCTTGGAGCCTCGCTTCTCCCGAGAAATATTGCGTGACAGCATTACACTGTCTGCAAGCCCCCAGCGGATAAGCCGGCGACGGCAGTTCCGAAGGATAGATAGAGATGTCTGGCTATAGCGTCTATCAAACCGACCGCGAACCCCCTGTAAAGTTAGAGACGGCCTAGGTCGCCTGCGCCGGCGGAGAATCGAGATCTATTGGGGTTAGACTGTGCTTATATAACTTGGTGACCGGGTCAGCTCACATTGTTCACCGGAGAGTTCTCGAGTCTGTTGGAGAACTTGAGGACTTCACCGGCCGCAAAAACACCGGAGGGTATGTGAGCGTAGTTTAAGATTTGTAGACTTTGGGATACTTTGGTACGACTTAGGCCGACGTAAGCTTGTCCCGGGACAAAAGGGTTATCGAGGTCGAGTTTAGCGGAATTTAGGGTCTGTCCCTGCGCTTTGTGTATTGTAATGGCCCATGCTAATATCAAGGGTATTTGTATACGAAACATCTCATGTATTGTGGTCAGCCCCCGCAAGCCAGACAAATACCTAAATTTTGTAAACACCTTGTCCTGCTTGTAAGGAAATATTGGGACACATCCTTTCCCGAAGTCTACTAAAGGTATGAGCATTCCGTCCTCGTATGCGCTTTTCCTAAAGAACAATTGCATGTCTCGATCGTGTTGAGACTCGCTTCCTGTTTGATACACTGCGTATGGGTATCGTTCAAACTTGACGATCCTTCCTTTCGCCCCGTTTACTAACCCTTCTTGTTGATTTAAGTTTTGTAAAAGCATTACTTGCGCTCCAATTTTTAGCTGAATCTGTTTTGCGCTTTGGAGACTCTCGAAGAACTCTTCAAGGATCTCTAGTAGATTAGCGGTTTGGCTCGAGTCGATTTGATGTATATGTTTGACTGCCGGGACGCACCTGAATATTTTGTATCCAGCTCTCTTATAACCCTCTCTTCCCTCCAATCAAGGTCGTTAAGGTCGTGACTTTGGTGGGATGGGGTCTCAGCATAACGTGTAACATCCATTGCAGCATAATTATAGGGACGCCCAGAAAGCTGAGCTAGCTCTTTTAAATTGTGAAGAGCTACACCTCTGCGCTTAGTATGCAATAAAACGGGTTTGATAGGGCTATTGCTAATATTCGGTTCTCGGTCAAGCGTCTTCAAATATTCCAGTGTTGTAGGTGACACAATCCCTCTCCGGATTTCGGACAGCATATTAAACCACTCTTCGTCGCCCTCATGCCGGTGTGGAGTTCTCAGCGACACTGTTTTCAGTTTACATCCTGACCAAGAGGTGGTTTGGAAGGCAAATTTTGCAGTGTCATTCCACAAGAAGTCGCATGTGGCCCGCCGCCAGTTCAGATGGTTGGTACATCGCAACCACCGCTTTGGATCCAGACCATATGAGTACATGTGCCGTTTGTGTAGTACATCTGCAAGGTGGGGGTTTGAGGGGCTGAGATACTGGCGATATACGTCGGTCACTAGCCTTTGGCCTGCCCGAGAAAACAATTTAGCTGCATATTCTCAAATGCTAAGAGCCGAGGGTATTACCGCATGCGGGGCAGTTTCTATCCTCCAGTTTATCAACAGGGGGCAGCTGATAGAAATCCCCACAGAAGACCAGCTGTATCCCACCTGCAGTCACCCCCATAAAGTCAGGAAGTTATGATACTGCAAAGAGATGACCCTACCTACCAAAAGGCCGTGGATCTTTGCGAGCGCGACGCCCTATTTCAGCTAGCATGTCAAATAAAGTAGGATGAACCTACAGAGGGTAAGAAGTTAGCCACTCAAGTAGGAAGGGATGATCCTATAGCACCAAGTCTCCTGCTTCTGGAACAGGGGTAAAGTATCGGAACAGACGTTTGACCAAACTTCGAGAGCAAGCTCGGCTGATGTCAATTCCGCAACGTATCTCATAGAATCGTAAGGCTGGGACGAAACGTGTTGACTGGCTAGAAGTATAATAGAGCGAAGCTAGGAGAGATGCCATCACGTTTGATGGCTGCCGTCTTCCTTCCCCATAGCCATTACCCCTGTCCCAAGAAACTTGCACTGGCTCTCGGTAACTAGAAACTAAGGGGCAAAGAATTCACCTGTGAGCGGGAGACCAACCATAGATATTTCATCCACGACCAAAACTTTTGTTTCTCGCCACAGTTCTGGATCTTTTGAGTAATTATCAATTGTACCATCGCCGAGTCTAATACCAGCCCAAGAGTGAAGTGTTTGTCCCGCGATATTGTGGGCTGCTACTCCTGTAGGTGCTGTAATACCTACACACCTATTCCCTTTCTCCCCGCTGTATTTGTGTTTCAGATATTTTATAATGCATCTCAGGGCGTATGACTTTCCGGTACCAGCTTCGCCCGTCAGGAAAACATTGTGCCCTTGTTTTACATATCCTAATGCACGTCCCTGTTCCTCGTCTAGATTATATTCAGGCTCCGGCATCGATTCCGCATCCTCAGTTCTGCAAAGATTAATTTCGTCAAAGAGAAAAACAAGAAGTCAGAGGAAGCAGGAATAACGGGAGATGGGTGCTTACAGATCTGCTCGTTCCTTTTGAGAATTCTGGAGCGACCGCTGAATCCCAAGCCTCCTTGCTGGGTTCCAGTCAACCCTTACGCGATGCTGCGTTCGGTAGTAGTACTGAAACGATGGATAGTATTGATGGCAAAGTGGTGGTGATCGCCGCATGATCTAACTGTGGGGTGTGGAGTTTTAGCGAAGCAACTCTCAACAGAGGCTGGAGGCTGAGCAACTTTGTGCTTATTACGTGCTTGGCACATTAGCGAGATGCAACCAGCATTGATTTTGGCAGCCATATTTGATATCATGTGACATTCAGTTTCTAAGAATCGCAACAAAGTATGATACCGTATGATGCCTTATTTGTCCAACAGAGATTTGATAGAGAGCATAGTAATAATTGCAGTCGGTGTTATATTCAGGCACGATTAAGGCAAGACACAAGGGACTACTGAGGTAACACATCAGTGGCTTTGAGAATAGAGCTACGCTATCGTGCAGTAATTAAGTTCCAAGAACCAAACGCTGTTAAAGACGTAAATTTACCCAAGAAAAAGTTTTCACATGAAGGGTATGATTTCATAGAGTCTTCATGATAACTATTTTTCCTTTGCTAGAATGGGAGTACGCAAGGAAAAAGAAAATATGCCTGGAAGAGGATGGATATGTGTGGTAATCGATGGAAGAATTGGAGGATGATTTCGTTTATGATTTGTATCTACTCCAGTCTTTACCATTTATATAGTTAGCCCGGAGTCGTTCGCCGATCAGAGTCGTATTTCTGTTGCTTTGGCCCTCGCCGTCTAAGAGATACTGAAAACATTAAAGCTTCTTGCTCCGCTATCTTGTTGGCTAAGAACTGGCACCTGGGGCTAGCCTACTATCATACCTACAATATCATACCAGCGGCAGCGGCAGCGTAATTTTCACAAGAGCGCCAGCTAAGTCCTATTTTTTTTTTTTGTATGATAGTAGATAAAACCTGAAGATTCATCCTGGCCAGAAGGCATGTCCTCAAACAAGACTCGGAGATTCCTACCTAGATTATGATACCCATCCTATTTATTTGCTTGACCAAATTTCAGAATAGAGATAAGCAGAGGTCAAATCACGAAATATCACTCATCTCGCCCCCCGTCGTCCTTGTTGGGGATGCCGCACTTGTAGGCGGCAGTACGCGTATGCACTTGTGAGACGCGCGGGCGCTGAAAATCTTTCTCCTATAAAATTTCCTTCTTTCTTGCCTTGCTTCCACTTTCCTTTCCTTTCCTTTCTCAAGCTACTCACAACTCCTTGACCTCTTCAATACAAGTTACCGTAAAAACTCGAATAATTGAGCCATGTGTTATGTATGTAGTCCAAAATTTCCTCCTCTGGAAAAGGGGGGGAAGCGCACCAAAAAACATGCCCCCCGAAACAAAAGTAAAGTAAAAAAAGCACAGACTTTACTGAAGAGAGGCAAATCCAATGTCCTAGCACATGGTCCAATTATTCGAGTTTTTAGGGTACTCCAGTTCATTTGAACCACTCTGCTTCACCTAGCAAAACGATTCACTCCGATCATTACCTCCGTTTTCAATGCCCTCTATTTTCAACAGCCCCCCACCGTCCCTTGGCATGGCGTGCAGTCCTACCCCCACCCGCCGAAAGCACTGTCTCACCATAGGACCCACCGTCTGAGCCGAAGACGGCCGCCCTGGGATTTCGCTGCCCTGGCAGGCTGCTAGCTGCGGTTCAGTCTCGTTCGGGGCTCTTGGCAGTTCCGCTGCCGGGCCTGGTGGGGCCCCAGACCATTCAGAGCACTGCCCACCGGAGGAAGCCGAGCCTCGAAAGAACCCTCACGGCGGCTTCTGCTTTTCCCTTATGGAGTGCTTCTCTGCCTGCGCCTTCTTGATTCACCATCAATATTGGCTTCCGAAAAGGGACTTGAGGGAGTTGCAAGGATGCCGTCGAAACGGACCAAGTTCGAACCCAACACAATTGGAGCCTAACACAGCGGCCCGGAATCAGTGGAGAAGAGTGTATGGTATGTGATTCACAGAGTTTGGCCCATTTTTCCATTTTCTTTTCCTTCTCCCTTGCTGTCTACCCTTTTTCTACTCACATATCAGCCGTAGTGTGGTATAAGCCTTTCTCTGCTAATACTGTTGGGAGTGGTTAGATGCTGCTCGGCATGCTCGGGTTATTGTTTCATTGTTCGGATGGTCTCCGGAGATGCTCTTGGGATTGATACATCGGCCGGAAGGAAAACGGAAGAGCCGGCAGGGGAATGAAAAAGTCGGATGCATCAAACATAGCTACAATTTCATTACTATAGCACTGGAGTCTTGTCCTAACCATCAATCGCTATCTTCGTCACTCCCGTAAGCTACAAGGCCCATTATCCCATTATCCTTACCTCCCGCCTTCTTCTCTTCCTCCTTCGGCTTTAGAACGAGCGATTCTTCCTTGCCTTCTCCGCGGTCCTTATCCAACGGCTTCTCTCCAGTCGTGGAACTCTTCCTCCTAACTTTAACTCCCAGAGCTTTGCTTCCCACCTCCTTCCTTCTCCTCTTTTTCCCAGCAGCCCACGCCGCCGTATCCTGATCACCATCCTCTCCACCGCCAGACTTATCAGCCTCTGACTGCTGTCTTCGAAAGTCATCAAGCCGACTCTCGAGTTCCTCCTTCCGCGCGTCTTCAACCGCCTTTTCCGTTTTTAGAATTGAGTCCTGCGTGAATTAATCCCAAGAACGCTCAAAGAAATCTAACAGGGAGGACCTACAAGATAGTCCACATCATCCTCGTCAAGCGTCTTGAACTGGTTCTTAAACTTCAACTTTTCTTCAAACTCTTCCTGTTTCTTTGCTGCCGATTCACCACGATTAGCAACTCTCCTTTTATGTAGATTTAACGTAATACCTTTATTCGCCTGTAGGATCTCGTACAAACTTCTGTCGTCCTGCGCTTCCTCCTCCTCCTTCGGCTTCTTAGCTGCTTCGACAGCTGCCTGGGCGACACTCCATGGGTCAGGGCGAGGTGACTCGCTAGAGGTGTCTTCTGGAATGGCGGTACCGGCAGAGACAAATCCGGAGGACATTATTGATGGGGGAAGTTGACCTTTGGTTCGTGGTGACGATCTATGTCATTTAGTCATCACGGAAGTAACCGCAGAGCCGCATGCTTGGCATCCTTTAACCATTGAGACCTTTCGGTTTGTGTGACTCTCTACCCTAAGCTATTTCTGTCATGGCTATGATGAGTAATAGTTTTTGCTGTGTTCTCAGCACTCCCATAGACTACAGCCATTCCTCTTACTCGACTTATGATACTTGTATTACTAGCTAGCCAAGAATGGAGTTCATTTTAATCTCCTACTGTAAGCCCTGATATTGTCTCTGACGGCCCTCGCCCTCATAATACATTTTGTTTCTCACTTCTTCCGGATCTTTAATTTGCGCCCGAGTATCGGCCGCGCCCGTACGGTACGTACTAGGGCAAAACGTTTAGTCCGATGCCCCTTTTACACCAAAAGTAGCCACCTTCACCACCCTCTCTCATAATATTATGATAGCACAATACTTATGAGAATCTGCAAAAACTTGGTGGTGCATCAGTAAACCTGCGCTATATATAACATGAGGAATAAAATGTTAACTTTGAGTTTGAGGACCTAATTGGCTGCTGATGGTGTTGTGGGTTCGATGTTATGAAAAGTTAACCCTTGGAGCCAGTTCTTAGCCCAATTTCAGACTGTCAAGGTCCCCCCTTTTGCTATGCCTCCGATAAATATACAAATGGCATGAGGACTTTTTCTAAGCGGCGAGCGCTTAAAAAAAATCCGCAAGGGAGGACAAGTGGGGGAGGGAGTGTTGGGTTTAGTGGCGGGAATACAGTGTTCGAAAGAGATACTGGAGCAAAAGGCTTTAATGTCTTTAGTATTTGCCGGGACAATACCGTAAGAACTGAAATAGAAGAGAAATGTGCTAGGACGTTGGAGTTGCCTCTCCTAGTAAGGTGCCTCGTATATTCGTTTTTTTTTGTCTCGACTGGGGGCTGTTCAATAAAATTTTATTATAACTAAATGGCCGCCACCCATCCGGGTATCGCAACCAGAGGCACTACAGTCCTGAGGGGTAAGCCAACCTGAACAACCATCCCAAGCTATACCACAGTCACTCTGGTATGTGACCAACCGTAGGTTCCATAGCGAGACCGCACTGCCCCTATCAACACATCCAGCCACCCACCCAAAAGGGTATCAAGGCCATCAGCTAGGGTCGGCAAAGGCAGCCCCAGAGAGATCCCCTCAAACGACAGAAGAACCTAGATATATACAAGGGCAATCACAACAAAATATTAACCACCTTCCTGTGGCCGGACCCCCAAACAAAAGAAACCACCTCCGATACCTCCACCAAAACACTACCGGGAGTGACTAACTCGCCAGCCAGCCCACCCCATCGGCCAAAATGCCTCTCGCAGCCTAACAAAAGAAATCCACCAATATCTACCAGTCAAACAACGCAGTCTAACCAGCCTCCTCATGTAGAGAATACTAGTCAGCCGCCGCCCGATCATAGCCCACCGGCCGGAACCCACACCCATTGACGAGACAACCACCAAAGTTGTCCCAAGCTGCAGCCAACAGGAAGGAACCAGCCAGGGAACACCCCACACCATCCGCTCGTTGATCGCCACTCACGTGACGACACTACACATTCTTCTTCAACCCCTCCGACCCAGAAGGGCAGCGTACCAACCGCTTGCCCCGTCCATCCACACCTCTCGGACACAGATGGTGGTCGAAAAATCCTTTGCCCCACCAAAGACTGATTCCCTCATACCACCAACTCCGAAGAACGGCCGTCAGCCACCACACCAGGGCCAGCCAATTGAGCCTCCAATGGCCTCGTCTGTGCCGCGACCGACGCAAAACTCAGGACCACAGCACCAACCTGCTCACCCTGCAACCCCGAAGGGGAGGAAACCACAGCTGGCACCACAGCATCCATCAGCAAAAAAACAGCCTGCCCCCTGTGCCTCATGTCGTTGAGTTTTACGTTTTGGCACATCATGAGTCCTATGAGCGCGATATTAAAAATCCCGTTAGTTTGACTAATGAAGATGATATTAATTCTATTTTCTGCAAAATATGAGCAATTTTTATTAAGAACTCATGGACCTTTTACATACCGAAGTTGAGAAATTTGAGTTCATAACATACAACTTTGTAATGTAAAATGTCTATGAGATATTGATAATAATAGCTCATATTTTACTAAAATTAGGATTTGTATCTGATCATTAGGGGACACAATCGGAAGCATTATGATTAACTGGGGTCACTTGCGATTAGCCAAAACATAAAACTCAACGACATGGCTCACCGTGGAGCACAAAAGACAGAATTGTTTTTGCTGATGTCACCACCACCGTCCAACTCCACGGAAACAGGCGAACGGGCCCTCTTTCTAGGCCCCCAAAAACTCATTGACCGGGCACCACCACGGGCCACAATCACACCGCCCAACATGACGTCACAGTCACCAGAACGGACAGATCCTACACCACTACCGGCCGACGATCCGGAAGGTAAACTCTTCTGGGGAGAGTCAGGCATCTGCGCCACAACAGGGGGGGAAGCTACTGAACACCACGACACAACCGACCGAGCCACACCCTCAGCCACACCACCAGCCACCCCCTCATCCACCAAGGGGGGAGAAGAGTCGTTAGTCCCAGCCAGAGAGGGGGGACGAGAATGACGGGGAACAACAGGAGGTCCCGAACGCTCACTCTCCTTTGACAACAGATATAGCCGACGGGAGAGGACAGACACATGGTGCCGCAGATGAGAGACCTCCGCCTCGAGGGCAAAAATCTTCTCCATGGACTTGGAGAGGACCACCCCACTCTGGGCGACAGAGGAGGCAGAAAAGGACGAAGAACCTCGCTTAACATCAGCAAAAAAAATTCTCCCTCATGTATTACCTACATATCTCCCTGTATCTGCTAGTAATACCACCTCCCCCGGTCCCTCCTGTCCCTCATACATTTACCGCCTTTCCTAAAGACCCAACAGGCCTTCTGAAAGCCCCAGACATGCCTTCAGCGCAATTTATCGTCCTCTTTTGCAGGTGGCCCCTAGCTTGCTCCACTAGCGAGGAGGTCTCGCTTAACTGACCCCTGTTTTTGTTTGCATTTCCATCCAGCCCATTTTGACTGTGGTGCGTCCGCTTTGTACCTGTGCACGTCCGGAACAACCTTGCTTGTCTCAGTGCCCTATCACGCCCTTAGCGCTCTCCCTTCCCCTTGATTTCTCCGTTATGGAATTCGTCCCCATGGGGACGTTCTTCACGTCATAACATGTACTCTCTACCCCTGGTGCACGTCCGGAACAACCTCGTCGCTCTCAGCGTCCCATATCGCACTTTGCTCTCTCTCTCTTCCCTTGATTTCTCCGTTATGGATTTCGTCTCCTGGGGGACGTTCTTCAGGTCATAACATCTACTCTCTACCCCTGTACTGGCCCCACACACCCTTCTGTTTCCAAAGTATGCATGCCAAATCTGTTTTATTTCACTGAAGCCCGTATCTTTTGTGCCTCCTCTCGTCCTTCTCCTGACATTCATGATTCGCTTTGCCTTTCTGTACCACTCCTATTTGTCGCCTCGGTTAGTTCACCATCGATATCCTTAGGTGTCTCAAAATGCACCGCTACGCGTCCCCTTCATACCATTTTTTGTTTCTTTCTTTCTACTGTAAAGTTTTCAATAAATTCTATTAAATGTTTCTAAATCAATCCTACTATTTACATACCAGTGGTTGTTATCGATACCACTAGTCTCGGGTACTAAATGCGGCATGCGCATGATCCGTTTGATACTAACAACTATCTTGGTTGTTCAATTTGGGCCTTTCGCCGTCCCCAAAGTAACGGTAACAAGTCCCGTGATATCGCTGAGCTTCCCCGAGTTTTCAACATAGAGTCTATCTACTAATACCAGTCTATCTACTAAACCTGTTCTTGGGTCTCGAACTTTCATTATCGAAACCAAGCGGGCCGGATAACAGCCTTCTAGTGCTCCATAAATACTTCTATTACCCGAATCCACACATACCCAATCATTCCTGCTCTGCCCTGTTGACCTCCAACGCTGTGTTCCGGTAGACCGAAGAAGGTGCCAAGTGACCTCTCTCTTGTCCTGAAAGTTCTCTACCGGGACACGTAAAAGCCGACATATCTCAAGAGGAAACTGTTTAACCGAATCCACATCAAAATGTTGGCTCAAATACGACTTCCCTGGATAATATTCCATTAAAAGGTCCGGCAAATTTCTCAAACTCTGGTAGAGCTGGGAAATAGTTTCCACGGTTGGTGTGAAACCCATTGGTTGTTTAGTTACTGAACCATCTTGCCATTTGTGCTGTTTGTCGCGTACTTCATCTCGAATAGGACGCGATAGATCCGCTTGGATATTCATTTCATGAATTTTGAAGCTGTCAAGTCTAGAATATGATCGTAGTATTTGTTGGCTTGCATCGTTTTTATTTGACCGCTGATAGCCCTCCTTGATCATTGTTTTGTGACTTGTTTCACCCGACTCGGTAGAATACATTTGAATGTTCCCAAAGCACCGTATATGGTCCCCGAAGTGACTCAACAGATGTATCTTAACAAAGTTAAAGTCTACATCCTCATCATATATGTCTGCAACAATTCCATCTAAATCACGACGTCGCTCGTCCGCAATGCGACGTCTTTTGGCAAATGTAGCTCCCAAAAGGCGGTGTTGATTAAGTACTTCACTATGCTCACCTCGAATTCTGGCTGTGACCTCTCTCACTTTCCTGGCAGTGGACTTATCCTTTCGGTACTCCTTAAAAACGACTTTGTGATCATGAAAGGCGTTAAGGAACTGTTCGAGATATTGAATCGTCTCATTGGTATGGCTTGTATATTGTAACATTAGAGTAAAGTCGACAATCGACCGGACACAGGTTAGAGCTTTGGTGAATATGGGACGTTCTGCGGCACTCGGACGACGTAGGGAGGCTGCAAAACATGGTAGTATCAGTTTAACCAGATTCTTCATCTCTTTTCCGGTCCACTGAGAGATCCGACTGTACTCCTTGTTCGGCGCGGAATAGCTAGGATAAACATCTAAACTCTTCCAGATAGCATCGAATGCTTGTAGCTGTTTGTATTTCTTTAGAAATCTGATAACCCATTTCATTAGGTGTGTTTCGAATATTCCCAGGTACACGACATGGAGAATATCTAGTTTGGGCAGGTCGGATTGCTGAACGTTCGGAAGCCCCCAAAAGACACTAGGAAGCAATTTGAAACCACAATCTGTTAGTTGTTGCTTGGCCTGCTGGTCGTTTTCACAGTATTTGTTGAAGAGATGTTGGGATTTCCTATAATCTCGTCTGGTTGCAGAACGTCTCAAATGGGACCCTAGCTGTCTGGTCGAAGGTCACAGACAGCGCATGATTTTGTTGAATACCATGCAATGTTACATTTTCAAGTGATCCGCAATCCACGCTGAGAGGCGTAAGAAACACAATCAGACCTTTCCATCGGCGCATTCAACCTCCAGTCCGGAGTTCCCTAGTGCAAAATTGGCGCAAAGATCACTTCCATCAAATCACAAAGAATCTCATTGTTGACCTGCCTTTGCCATGCATCTCTTGCTGCTACGCCCAGCATCTTTGGGGGGACGGGCAGAAGCGCCAAAAGAACGGTTGCATGTTTCGAGGGTTTATTCCGTATACTCGATAGGATATTTCCAATTGTCATGTAGATTGGCCAGGCTTTCTTATCTCCCGAGAAATTGGTCAAACAAGTAACATCTGAGGAACATATGATTGGTACGAGTGTTGCTCCATCCGGTAATTCATCCTTGCTGGTGTTAATTTTGTGTTCTAGTAAACGGTATGGAAGCGCCGTGGAACGTCGTATTTGAACCTACCTGTGTCTCCCACCACCAATCAGCGGTATGCATCTCCGAATAAACTCTCTGAGGTGGTTCTTCGCTATTCCATTCCTTCATAGGGGCGTAAACTAAATCTTGAGCAAAACATCTTTGACCAAGTAAATATTTAGCACAATCAATAGGATTGCGGAAAAGAATTTCTGTGTTACGGAAGCTTCGTCTGGTCCTTCCTCATCCGAAATTTCCTACTTTCGGTTAGAATAGTACGTTGTAGGGTCTATTTACTTACAGCTTCGCTAAACGATACAAACCCCTCTTTCCAGCTCTTCATTCCCATACCTGATTCCAACTGATCAACGGCATCAAGGAGCCGATAACCAGAGTTAATATTACTGCCCTCAGGCTCCAAGTCCTTCTTGAAATATCTATCCATGTGATCCTTTGGTACCTTTGCTTCAATAAACCACTGAGCAAGCTCAAACTCCTTCTTGCTTCTGAATGGTCACCACATCTCATATTCAGATCTTTGGGCTGTACAACGTCCCGTAGTGACCTTCCCGCAGTGGGGTGCGTGGTCGGTATCGGTAGTCCAACCAATGGTGTGCTTTCCTCAGTGTCTGAATAATTAAGACTTTCCACGTCCGAATCGGCAGCGTTTACGTACAGATCGAACTCATGTTCTTCAATATTCCTTTCAGCCATACTAAATTCTTCCCCG